>MJUU01067733.1:167626-182051 GCA_002080025.1 Modiolus philippinarum
GTCCCCATCTTACATAGGTCTTTACAATATTAGCGTGCAGCTGTTGTGAAGTCCTATGTAGTTTTGTCTCTATGGTACATGTATGTTTTTATTGTTTTACTATGTGCCCATCTTACATAGGTCTTTACAATATTAGCGGGCAGCTGTTGTGAAGTCCTATCTCTATGGTACATGTATGTTTTTATTGTTTTTCTATGTCCCCATCTAACATAGGTCTTTACAAAATAAGCGTGCAGCTGTTGTTAAGTCCTATGTAGTTTGGTCTCTATGGTACATGTGTGTTTTTATTGTTTTACTATGTCCCCATCTTACATAGGTCTTTACAATGTTGTTGTGAAGTCCTATTTGATTTTGTCTTTTGTCTGGATGGTACATTTATGTTATTATTGTTGTATTATGTCCCCAACAAGACAAAAGGTATGATTTTTTGTTTATTACATAGTTCTTTTTACAATGTAAGTGTGCAAATGAGTCAAGTAGATTTAATTTTTTTTTTTTATGGTATCTGAAATTGATGTCTGTTCTAACAAGCCATATGATGTAGAAAAAGACAAGTGATGAAAATGGGATAAAATATATTTTCAATGAAAAACAATTAAATTCAGCCATATACACTTGTATCAGTTCATTCGATAATCCTTTAAACTGTTCACTGTCCACTTATTCAATGTACCGGGATCACCTCTTTTGAAATATTCACGGTAAATAAACAATAGTGTCATCAAGTGTTTCTAGGCGTGATTGTCGCGAACGTTGTTGTGGACAATGCAATGTGACATTATTTAATGTGTATTTAGTTTCTGCCAATATTTTGATATAAACAATCTTTCTTCATTTAATTGCTGTTGCTCAGTGGTTGAATCAGAAAATTGATAAGTGGGAAAATAAAAAAGTTTGGCGCTTTTTTCCTGCGCAGGTTTAAATATGTTGGCTACCTTGCGATTGTCGTATACTGGAATGTCTAATTTACTGGCAATGAATGGTCATTCGTTGTAACAATGAATTTCCCGTTTGACCAATGTATTTTTTATTGCACTGATGGCATGTTATAACATGAATCACATTTGCAAAAGCACATGAAAAATTGCTTTTGACTTTAAATAATTTTCCACAATTGAATTCTATTTCTGACCCGTTAAAGGTGTCTCAGTGGAATTATTCTGCCATTTTTGCTTAATACTTGTCTTGCCCGCGATGAAAGTCACGGAAAGCGAGACATATCCATACAAAGTATGACGGCGACGGCGTAAACTTTGATGTGAAGTTTTTACACCCCGCCACTCGAAGTGGCGAGGTATTATGTGATACCCTCAGACGTGTGTCCGTCCGTCCGTCTGTCCGTCCGGCCGTCTGTCCGTTTGTCCGTGTGTCTGTCCGTCCATCCGTCTGTCCCCCGAAGGTTTCCGACTGATTACTTGTGAACGAAATAACATAAGATCTTCAAACTTGGTATGTGACTTGTTGACCACTAAACTCAGGCCAAGTTTGATTTGGGGTTCAGAGGTCCAAGGGGTTCTGGAGTAATGCCCCTTTTAACTTTTAAATTTTTCAAATTTTAGTGTTTTCTGACTGATAACTTGTGAATGAAATAATATTTTGTCTTCAAACTTGGTATGTAACTTGTTAACCACAAAACACAGGCCAAGTTCGAATTCGGGTTCTGAGGTCCAAGGGGTTCTGGAGTTATGCCCCTTTTAACTTTGAAATTTTGCAAATTTTAGGGTTTCCATCTGATAACTTGTAAATAGAATAATATATTGTCTTCAAACTTTGTATGTAACTTGTTAATAACAAAACACAGGCCAAGTTCGAATTTGGGTTCAGAGGTCCAAGGGGTTCTGGAGTTATGCCCCTTGAAACTTTGAAATATTGTGAATTTTTGGGTTTCTGACTGATAACTTTTGAATGAAATGACATACTGTCCTCTAATTTGGTATGTAAGTTGTTTGCCATAAAGCACAGGTCAAGTATAATTTTGGGTTCAGAAGTACACAGGGATTTAAAGTTATGCCTCTTTAAACTGAAATTTTGTGAAACATGGCGGGGTATCATGTTATGCACCATTACTATTTTTGTGCTTAGTTCAGTTTCTCAGCAACTACAAGTGGTAGGCCAATGATATTTGGTATATGGGTTGGTCTTGGGTAGTACATGACAGTCTGTCATATTGCTTTTGTCCTTGATCTCAGTTTCATGGTCCAGTGAGCATGCTAAGTTTTCGTGGTTAGGTCAGTTTCTCAGTAACTACAATTTTAGGTTAATGATATTTGGTATATGGGGTGGTCCAGGGTAGTACATGACAGTCTGTCATATGGCTTTTGTCCTTGACTTCAGTTTCACGGTCCAGTGTGCATGTTAAGTTTTTCTGATTAGGCCATTGTGTCAGTAACTACGAGTGGAAGTGCTATGATATTTGGTATATGAGTTGGTCTTGGGTAGTACATGACAGTCTGTCATATGGCTTTTATCCTTGACCTCAATTTCATGGTCTAGTGAGCATGTTAAGTTTTTTGTGATTAGGTCAGTTTCGCAGTAACTACAGCTTGTAGGTGAATGATATTTGGTATATTTGTTGGTCTTGGGTTGTATATGACAGTCTGTCTTATTGCTTTTGTCCTTGACCTCAATTTCATGGTCTAGTGAATATGTTAAGTTTTTCGTTATCTATTGATGGTAGATATGCTACTGATGTTTTTAATTTGGGTTGGTCTTGTGTAGTACATGATTGCGAGACATCTATTAGGGTCTTCACTTGTTCATTTAGGTTTCATTTGTTTAGAAATTTCACAAAATAGTTATCTAAAAAATTTCACAAAATAGTTATCTAAAATGTAAAGAAATTTCCAAAGTCTTAAAAGTTTTATACCTGATAACTTTTAGAACATTTTTGTTACAAAAAGATGGACTAAACACATGTACTTAAAATCTTTTGCTCCATTCACAGAACACAGAAGTTATGCAAGGGAGATAATTTGATAAAATAATTAGTCCCCTACTTACGATAGCTGAAGGGGACTTTAGGTTTGGGCTCTGTCCGTCCGTCTGTCTGTCAGTCCTACATCAGTTTTCTTCACTTATTTTCTAAACCATTTCAGATATTGATCTGATATTTTGTATGTGAGTCTACCTGAATGAGTTACAGATCAAGTTTAAGTTTGGTTCCATTCCACTGAATTTTGACAGAGTTATGCCTCGACTTAGAAAAATTGAATAAAATGTCAGTTTTCCACATTTTTTTTCTATTGTTTGCAGGTATTGATCTGATATTTTGAATGTGAGTCTATTTTAATGAGTTAAAGATCAAGTATAAGTTTGGTTCCCGTCCACTGAATTTTGACAGAGTTATGCGCCATGGAGTTTTCGGCAATTTTTTCTAAACTGATGCAGTAATTGATCTGATATTTTATATGTGAGCTTACCTTAATGAGTTACAGATCAAGTTAAAGGTTGGTTCTGGTCCACTGAATTTTTACAGAATTATGGGCCTTGGACTTAGAAAATTTTAGTAAAATGTCAGTTTTCCACACTTTTTTTCTAAACTGTTGCAGGTATTGATGTGATATTTTGAATGTGAGTCTAACTTAATGAGTTACAGATCAAGTTTAGGTTTGGTTCTGGTCCACTGATTTTTGACAGAGTTATGGGCCTTGGACATAGAAAACATATTTTACCATTTTTTGTTTGTGTTATAAAGCCTTATTCTACCAGTAGGGGACTTGGTATTGCCTTGCAATATGATCCACACTTGTTTAATATAGATATCACTAGAGAAATTAACATTTTGCAATTTATCTCTCTTATTTCAAAGGTGACCCACAATTTTTTTTTTATATGTAAACTATATAAAGATCTCAAAACACATGCAAAGTATGAAAAAAATCTATAATAGATTTTTAAAGCTATCCTCTCATAATTTTTTCTATTATTTTTATGAAAAATCCTCAAATTTTCAATTGCCCTTAATTATGTTTCTGTACAGAAAATTTCACAAAATTCTATAACAGGCACCTGCAGACACCTTAAGTAAATGCAAATTTTGCAATTTGGTCTTCCACATTTGATAACTTTCAGATTTTTGGCTTGTTTGGTGAATTTTGCTCTTGTCAATATTTTTATGCCCCTGTGAATCGAAAATTCTGGGGGAATATAGTTTTTGGTCTCTTTGTCTGTCTGTTTGTCCAAAAAAATTAACATTGGGTATATGTTTTGAATGGTAAATGATAAGGCTTTCATATTTTGCATCTGTATTCCTTGTGGAAAGACCTTTCAAATGAAACCACAATTTTGGACCTTGCGACCTTGACCTTGGCATGTGATAGACTTTTTGAGAAAAAAAAATTAACCTTAACATTGGGTATATCTTTTAAATGGTAAGTAATATTGTTTTCATATTTTGCATGTGCATTCCTTGTGGCAAGACCTTTTAATTGGTACCAGGATATTTGACCATGTGACCTTGCACATTTCATTGGCCTGTGAAAAACTGCATAAAAACTTTAACATTGAGTATATCTTTTGAATGGTTAGTGATATGAATTTCATATTTAGCATGTGCATTCCTTGTGGGAAAACCTTTCAGTTGGTACTAGAATATTTGATCTGGTGACCTTGACTATTCGGCAAAATTTAATCAGAAAATGACATTTTATTGTTTTATTTTATATATAGAATATAGAGACATTCAACTCATTTTTATGCCCCGTGGCGATAAGTTGGGGGCATATTGTTTTACCCCATCTGTCCGTCCGTCCGTCCGTCCGAGGGGTACATGGTTTGTCTGCGCAACTCCTCCTACAGTTTTTATGCTAGAAAGTTTTTATTTTGCAGATCATTAGTACATATATTGAAGAAGTGCATGTGATAAGAATTTTGATTTTGGTGCATTTTTGTCAAAAATATACATTGTTGAACTTAAGTCATGTTTGCTGATTTTTCATAGAGGGTACATACTTTGTCTGCGCAACTCCTCCTACAATTTTAATGCTAGGAAGTTTTTGTTATGCAGATCATTTGTACCTATATTGAAGATATGCATGTGGTAAGGATTTTCATTTTGGTTAATTTTTGTTAGAAATATACATTGTTGAACTTGGTCATTTTTTAGTGATTTTGTGATAGATGGTACATAGTTTGTCCGCGCAACTCCTCCTACAGTTTTGATGCTAGGAAGTTTTTATTTTTATTTTGCAGATCTTTTGTACCTATATTGAAGATGTGCATGTGGTAAGGATTTTGATTTTGGGTAATTTTTGTCCAAATTATACATTGTTGAACTTCGTCATTTTTTGGTGATTTAGTAATAGAGGGTACATGGATTGTCCACGCAACTCCTCCTGCAGTTTTAATGCTAGGAAGTTTTTATTTTGCAGATCTTTTGTAACTATATGGAAGATTTGCATGTGATAAGGATTTTGATTTTGGTCAATTTTTGTAAAAATTATACATTGTTGAACTTAGTCATTTTTTGGTGATTTAGTAATAGAGGGTACATAGTTTGTCTGCGCAACTCCTCCTGCAGTTTTGATGCTAGGAAATTTTTTTTTACAGATCTTTTGTACCTATATTGAAGATGTGCATTTGGTAATGATTTTGATTTTTGTTAATTTTTGTCAAAATTATACATTGTTGAACTTCGTCATTTTTTGGTGATTTAGTAATAGGGGTACATAGTTTGTCCACGCAACTCCTCCTACAGTTTTGATGCTAGGAAGTTTTTATTTTGCAGAATATTTGTACTTATATTGAAGATGTGCATGTGGGAAGGATTTTGATTTTGATGCATTTTTGGAAAAAATACACATTGTTGATTTTAGTCATTTATTGGGTGAATTATTAATAGAGGGTACACAGATTGTCCGCACAACCCCTCCTAGGGTTTTGATGCTAGAAAGCTTTTATTTTGCAGTTCATTTGTACCTATATTGAAGATGTGCATGTGGTATGTATTTTGATTTCGGTTCATTTTTTTTCACAAATATACATTGCTCAACTTTTAATTTTTTGGTGATTTAGTAATAGAGGGTACATAGTTAATCTGTGCAACCTAGAATAAAATGTGTTAAGCCGGGGCATCATATGTGTCTTACAGACACAAATATTACAAAAAAATTCCAATTTGATTCAACCTTGGGTGGGGCCATGTCATCATCTAGTTTCAATAGAATTTGTATTGTAAAAAGATATTTTAAATTGATATTCAGCATATTTTCCTCATTTAAAACTTAAGCATTTGGGGGCATAAGTGTTTCACAAAACACATCTTGTTTTGAGAAATTTGGCTTGACCTTTACTTTTAATAATAGGTGATTGCTCGATTACTCTTCTCATCTTTGTATCATATAAAAGAATTGGTTGATTTTGAAAAATGCTATTAAATATTTCTGTGTTTCGAGGATTAAAAGGAAATACGGAAATATTTTAGAACATTTTTCAAAATTTTTCAAAATGGACCAATCTTTTTAAATGATGCAAAGATGAGAAAAAGTAATGGAGGATTCTCCTAAACGTCTCTCAAAAAATATTGACGAGAGCAAAATTCACTATACAAACAAAAAATCTGAAAGTTACGAAATGTGGACGACCAAATTGCGGAATTTGCATTTACTTAATAGAGGGACAGAAATAGAATTCAATTGTGGAAAATTATTTAAAGTCATAAGCAATTTTTCATGTGCTTCTGCAAATGTGATTTATGTTATGGCATGCCGTTGGGGCAGTAAAACATACCATTGTAAAACTGGAAATTTGTTGCGACAACAAATCGCCATTCATCGCCAGCAAAATAGACATTCCAGTACAAGACAATTGCAAGTTAGCAAACATATTTAAACATGCACAGGAAAAAAATGTGCCAAACTTCTTTATTTTTCCCACTTACCAATTTTCGGATGCAACCACTGAGCAACAGCCATTAAATAAAGAAAAATTATTTATATCCATATATCGGCCAGAACTAAATACACATTAAATATAGTAATGTCATTTTGCATCATCCGTTGCAATGTTCGTGACAATAAGGCCTAGAAACATTTGACGACGCTATTGTTTAATTACCATGAATATCTCAAAAAAGGATGAAATCGGTAGGGAACATTAAACATAACAGTTAAAAGGATTACAGAATGAGCTGACACAAGTGTTTATGGCTTGAATTTCATTGTTTATTATTCAAAATATGTTTTATCACATTTTCCATGTTTGGTTATATGCGTAGGTCTTTACACCGTAAACTTGCAGCTGTGGTAAAGAAGAATGTAATTTTGTTTGAAGAATTCATATCTTTTATTATTGTATTGTTATGCTCCCATTAAGACGAAGATATGATGTTTGGCTCTTGTATAGTTCTTGACAATGTAAATGTCTAGTTGTCATTGAGAGAGATCTATGTCTCAATAGTAAATGTGTATTTTAATATTTTTACTAGTAAAGTATTGTTTAGTCGTAATTTAAAGACAAAATAACAACACAGAAAAGGGTATTTAAAAAATCATATTACAACTGATTTTTATGAAATTGGATTCAAAAAACGCAAATTTTTAAAAATTTTATTTGTATATATTTTTGTTCATATTTGTTTAAAGGAATTTCATTCTTTCATTAAACATCCACTGATAAGTTTTACTACCAATCAAAAAAATGTTTCAACTTAAATATAATCATATCAATTTTAATAATACCGGTAATTCATTTTAAAATGAAAATGCATAATAGAACGGGAAAATCTATTTAACATAATACCGCATCTATTGAAGCAAAGTTGAATACAAAGGAAACTGACCGTAAAAAAGATTTTTTGAATTACTGTTAAAGTACTGTTGTTCGTGGGTTCCAATTTTTGTGGATTTCGTGGGTCTTTAAAACCAAGAAATTAAGTTCCCAACAAAGGCATTTTCCCCTAAAGCTTTATTGAATAGAATTCGACACCACAAATTTAAGTACCCTCGAAATAGTGATATTTAATGAAAACCACAGAAATTGATGGCCGTGAATAAAAGAGCTTCCACAGTACATGTGATTTGTTGTGGAATGTGCACAAAAGTCATTTTTTGCCATAGCCAGCATGAGCTTTCCCATCACTTGGCTTCCGTCCACCATTCCTTGTAAACTTTTCATTGAAAAATCTTCTCTGAAACTGCTGGGCCAATTGGTGATCCCCTTTTAAAATGTTTTTTAGAAATCCGCACCTCGTCAAAGGTGTCCACCATTGGGGAACCTAGTTTCAAATTGGACCCTATATTCAAAGATCTCCTCTGAAACTACTCTGCCAATTAGAACCACATTTGATTGCAATAGTCCTTAGTAAGCCCCTTTAAACATTGTGTCTGTAAAGTCACCATCAGATCCAAGATGGCTGCCAGCAGGAAACATGTTTTTAACATTGGACCCTATGGGATCCAAACTTTGTCAGAATGGTCTTTGGCATCCAGCAAGGAACTTCATTTAACATTGGACTTTATGGGGAAACATATTTTAAGATCTTCTCCTCTAATAGTATTGGACCAATTGGAAACATACTTGATCATAATGGTCCTTAGTTAGTCCCCTTTCTGCCAATATGTCCAGCATATCTGAAATGTCTACCAAGTCAGGACCATTGGGCTTGACAATTTTTCAATGGTATTGAACCTGCTTTGTTTATTTGCCGATTGGACTCTGGCTTTCCACAACTCTGTTCAGTTATTTTGTTATTACCGTATTCATTGTATTAAGCACCCCTGCCAATATAAGCGCCCCACCCTTAATTTCATTTGAAATCCTTAAGCACCTCCTCAGAAATCCAACTAGAAAACGTAATTTCCATATGTAGTTCATATGTTTTCTGTAATTGATTTGTTTTTGTCTTGCCCACAATGAAAGCGCGTAAAGCGAGACATATGCGTACAAAGTATGACGGCGGCAGCGTAAACTGTCATGTTAAGGTCACTTTCTCAGTAACTTTAAGTGGTAGGTCAATGATATTTGGTATATAAGTTGGTCTTGAGTAGTACATGACAGTCTGCTATATGGCTTTGTCTGTGACCTCAATTTCACGGTCCAATGAACATGTTAAGTTTTTGTGCTTAGTTCAGTTTCTCAGTAACTATAAGTGGTAGGTCAATGATATTTGGTATGTAGGTTGGTCTTAGGTAGTACATGACAGTCTGTCATATGGCTTTTGTCCTTGACCTCAATTTCACGGTCTAGTGAGCATGTTAAGTTTTTGTGATTAGGTCATTTTCTCAGTAACTATAAGTGGTAGTTCAATGATATTTGGTATAAAGGTTGGTCTTGAAAAGTACATGACAGTCTGCTATATGGCTTTTGTCTGTGACCTCAATTTCACGGTCCAATGAACATGTAAGGTTTATGTGCTTAGTTTAGTTTCTCAGTAACTATAAGTGGTAGGTCAATGATATATGGTATGTAGGTTGGTCTTGGGTAGTACATGACAGTCTGTCATATGGCTTTTGTCTGTGACCTCAATTTCACGATCCAATGAACATGTTAAGTTTATGTACTTTGGTCATTTTCTCAGTAACTATAAGTGGTAGGTCAATGATATTTGGTGTATATGTTGGTCTTGGGTAGTACATTGTATATGACAGTCTACTATATGGCTTTTATCTGTGACCTCAGTTTCACGGTCCAGTGATCATTTTAAGTTTCCTAGTATGCATTAATGTAAGGTCAATAATATTTGGTATGTGGGTTTGTCTTAGATGGAAGATGACAGCCTGCTATTTGGTTTTTGCCCTTGACCTCATTTTCACGGTCTAGTTAACTTGTTTGGTTTTTCAGTACCTAGCTGTGGTAGGTCATTGATATTTAGCATTTTGTTTTGGATGATACATGACAGTCTGCTGTATTGCCTTTGTCAGCTAATCTAATTTCACAGTCTAGCGAACATGTTAAGTTTTCTGATTTAGGCCGTTTGAGTTTTCGTATCAATTTTGTGACCAAGTAGGGACGGGCGAGACATCTATTTGGGTCCACACTTGTTTGTTATTAATTGTGCATGCTTATTCATCCGAGTTTCCGGTTGTAAACAATTGAGTTGTCATGTCTTGCAAATGCATTTATGTACAAACAGCTGATCAGCCTTATTCTTTTCTTCTGTTTATCAAAGATTTGGATAGTTGAAGCACTTTTACATTGATTACATTGTCTACTTGTGAAAGATTGAATAATTTCATTAACAAGAGCTTTATTTTGGAACACGTTTTTGTCCTACTTGATAGGCACCCCCTTTTCAAATTTTCGAATGAACTTGGCGCTTAATACGAGGAATACGGTATTTATATATTATACCCCCACTCTATAGAGAGGGGGGTATACTGCATTCACCTTGTCCGTCCGTTCGTCCGTCCGTTCGTCCGTGCGTCCGAAAAAATTTTCGTCACATTTTTCTCAGCCTCTACAAGAGGGATTGATTTCAAAATTGGTATGCAGCCTCTATTTTGAGTCCTGTCGGATGTATACTTCCTGTTTGACGAAATGTGGACTTGGTTACAAATGTAGTGAAAACATGAATTTTTCGTCGCATTTTTCTCAGCTTATACAAGAGGGATTGATTTCAAAATGGGTATGCAGCCTCTATATGGTTAGTTGTAAGGAACGTCATATTTTTAGTCCTGTCAGATGTGTACTTCCTGTTTGGCAAAATGTGGACTTTGTCACAAAATGTAGTGAAAACATGGATTTTTCATCGCATTTTTCTCAGCTTCCACAAGAGGGATTGATTTCAAAATTGGTATGCAGCTCTATATGGTTAGTTGTAAGGAAAGTCCTATTTTGAGTCCTGTCGGATGTGTACTTCCTGTTTTACGAAATGTGACTGTTACAAAATGTAGTGAAAACATGAATTTTTCGTCACATTTTTCTCAGCTTCTACAAGAGGGATTGATTTCAAAATTGGTATGCAGCCTCTATATAGTTAGTTGTAAGGAACGTCCTATTTTTAGTCCTGTCAGATATGTGCTTCCTGTTTGGCAAAATGTGGACTTTGTCACAAAATGTAGTGAAAACATGAATTTTTCATCACATTTTTCTCAGATTCTACAAGAGGGATTGATTTCAAGTTTGGTATGCAGCCTCTATATGGATAGTTGTAAGGAACGTCCTATTTTGAGTCCTGTTGGATGCGTACTTCCTGTTTGGTGGAATGTGGACTTTGTCACAAAATGTAGTGAAAACATGAAATTTTCGTCGCATTTTGATCAGATTCTACAAGAGGGATTGATTTCAAAATTGTAATGCACTCCTATATGGTTAGGTGTAAGGAACGTCATATTTTTAGTCCTGTCAGATGTGTATTTCCTGTTTGGCAAAATGTGGACTTTGTCACAAAATGTAGTGAAAACATGAATTTTTCGTCACAAAATGTAGTGAAAACATGAATTTTTCGTCACATTTTTCTCATCTTCTACAAGAGGGATTGATTTCAAATCTCGTATGCAGCCTCTATATGACTAGTTGTAAGGAACGTTTTATTTTGAGTCATGTCAGATGCATACTTCCTGTTTGACAAAAATTGGACTAAATTACGAAATTTAGTGAAAACATGAATTTTTGATCCAGGGTTCAATGAGTGGGGGTATACCTGGTTGCCATTCGGCGACAGCTCTTGTTAGAATTAAAAAATCTTGCCCTCTGAAAATACTTGGCCTAATGGAACAAAGTGAGACACAATGGTCCTTAGATTTTCCCATTCAAGAGAGAAAATAGCAGGTTTGCATCCAATCCACAATAGCTGTCAAGGGGGAACATAGTTTAACTTTAAATCAGATAATATCAATGTCTATGCACAAACTAAGAAATGATTACCTTAAACTTTGGAATAATTTTGACAGTATATATCAGCCATGGCCCAGGTGAATGATACAGGCTCTTTAGAGCCTCTTTTTGACTCTAAATTATGGCACACCACTTTGTATCCCTACTGTAATTCTAACTGATCTCATTTTTTCTCTTTCTGGGGCGGGTAAGATTTAATCAAATCTTAAAGGTAATAATAATATCTGAGGGTAAAGAGAAAGAAAGATATCATTTTAATTATGGAGAAGTTAATCCTTAAATTGAACTTTGGACAAGATGGTGGATCAATTTCGATAACCATTACGCCCCAGTCCAGAGTCAATTTAATAACAACCAGGAGTTTATTTTTGTTAAAAAGTGTAAATAGTTTTGTAAAATTTAATGGATATAAACCAATTGTAGAATTAGATATTGATGTATCGCATTGCAGTCGTAGTTTCACATTAGGTTATTTTTTTAAATATTTACAAAGTGATGACATATTAAGGTGTAGAGATTGTAAAGCTGGTCTTCTTGTACCACTTGTTCAAAAGTTTGAACTTGATCCAAATTTTGTAAAGCTTATTTTACCAAGAAAGATAATCAAGAAAAATTGTGAAGAGCTTCATGCTCTGTATGTGATGCCAATTTACCGGCCCATTCTTCACGAATTTTATATGTTTGACTACTTTGGTGTAACAAGGTCATCAGGGTTAATCAGTTGTAATGAGTTTTTTAGAATGGTTCATGAAATCAAAACATGTCATGACCATTATTTAGTCAACATTTTGCCAAATTGTACATGTCATCAATGCACACTTTACCGCAGAGATCGTTTAAACCAATTGCATAACTGTACATATCCAACACCTTGTTATGGCAGTATTTCAAATAGTCCTTTCCGTCACCTGCCAAGAAGTGAAAATGCTGATGTATTAGTAAAAGGTAGACCAGGTTGACTGAATTAATATCAGTTCTTCACAATGTTAACATGCAGCTGATGTGAATCTTATATTTATTTTTGTCTCAAGAGTACATATATGTAATTATTTTATTTTATTATTTATTTTGCAGTTGTATGATGGTATGGTACTGCTGTCAGTGGACAGCATAACATTGGCTCTAGTGAAACAATAATTATCAGGTTTTATACGACCGCAAAAAAATTTTTGTGGTCATATTATTGTTTGGTGCTGTTGTCGTCGTCGTTGTCTGTAGACACTTTTTATTTTTGGTCTAAAACTTTAGTTACACGTAATTAATCCTTATTAAATTTTAACACAATGTTCCTTGGCACAAAATAAAGGCTTGGCTTAGTTTTAGTCATTGTGGCCCCACCCGTTTTTTTCAAAGGGACCAAAAAGGGTTAAATTTGATGTTTTCACATATTTGACCGTAGAATCTTTAGTATTTATCGGATTTTTATGGGGTTTCTTTCGGTGTCCTCCTGAGGAAATTTCCAATCAATGGCATTCCCACTGATTTCATGTGGCATGTACCGTTAAGAGATAAATGGGCCCAAAAAGGGCAAATTTCAAAAATTTTATTTTTTTATTTTTAGTCCGATTTTGATGCAGTTTTTGCAATGGATTTCTGAAAAATTAACATAGCACTGCACCATCAGATTTTGATGACATGTTTCTTTTTCAAGCTATGTGGGGCCCAACGGGGCAAAGTTGCAAAGATACGGTTTACATAAAATTTTTGCTTTTCATCTGATTTTAATGGAATTTTTTTCTCTAGATTCCTCTCATTGTAAGCTTTCAGTAGTATGTCAAGTGATTTGGCGTAGCCCTTACCGTTTCTGAGCTATTAGGGGTCAAAGGGGCCAAAATTGCAATTTTAAGAAATATGTGAAATCTTCATTTTACATCAGATTATGATGGGATTTTTATCTTTGGATTATTTTCATTGTAAAATTTCAGAAATATGACAGTATATTTTGCATTGCTCTTTTGTTTCCAAGCTATAATGAGTCATAGGGGCCAAACTGCAATATTTCAAAATATGTGAAATCTTCATTTTTCATTTTATTAGCTCACCTGGCTATGCCAGGGTGAGCTTTTGCCATCACTTTGCGTCCGTCGTCCGTCGTGCGTAAACTTTTCATTCAAAGATCTTCTCCTCTGATTTCACTTGGAACCAATCTTGGCCACAATAGTCCTTGGGTGGTCTCTTACAAAAAAGGTGTTTTTTAGGTCCGCGTGATTTCCAAGATGGCCGCCAGCGGGAAACATAGTTTTATCATTGGACCCTATGGGAAAACATTTTCAAAGATCTTCTTCTCTGAAACTACTGAGCCAATTGGTACCAAACTTGGCCACAATAGTTTTTGGGTGGTCCCTTACAAAAAAGGTGTTTTTCAGGATCGCACTACATTCAACATGGCCGCCAGCGGGGGACATAGTTTTAACATTGGACCCTATGGGAAAACACATTCAAAGATCTTCTCCTCTGTAACTACTGGGCAAATTGGAAGCAAACTTAGCCACAACAGTCCTTGGGTGATCCCTTACAAAAAAAGTGTTTTTAAGGTCTGCGCGAATTCCAAGATGGCGGCCAGCAGGAAACATAGTTTTAGCATTGGAGCCTATGGGAAAACACTTTCAAAGATCTTCTTCTCTGAAACTACTGAGCCAATTGGAACCAAACT
>MJUU01067733.1:182061-200001 GCA_002080025.1 Modiolus philippinarum
TATAATGAGTCATAGGGGCCAAACTGCAATATTTCAAAATATGTGAAATCTTCATTTTTCATTTTATTAGCTCACCTGGCTATGCCAGGGTGAGCTTTTGCCATCACTTTGCGTCCGTCGTCCGTCGTGCGTAAACTTTTCATTCAAAGATCTTCTCCTCTGATTTCACTTGGAACCAATCTTGGCCACAATAGTCCTTGGGTGGTCTCTTACAAAAAAGGTGTTTTTTAGGTCCGCGTGATTTCCAAGATGGCCGCCAGCGGGAAACATAGTTTTATCATTGGACCCTATGGGAAAACATTTTCAAAGATCTTCTTCTCTGAAACTACTGAGCCAATTGGTACCAAACTTGGCCACAATAGTTTTTGGGTGGTCCCTTACAAAAAAGGTGTTTTTCAGGATCGCACTACATTCAACATGGCCGCCAGCGGGGGACATAGTTTTAACATTGGACCCTATGGGAAAACACATTCAAAGATCTTCTCCTCTGAATGTACTGAGCCAATTGGAACAAAACTTGGCCACAATAGTCATTGAGTGGTCCCTTGCAAAAAAAGTGTTTTTAAGGTCAGCGCGATATCCAATATGGCAGCCAGCGGGGAACTTAGTGTTTCCCATGGGGTCCAATGTTAAACTAACAGAGGTCTTCTCCGCTTTAACTAACTAGGGATATTGGATTTATAGTTTAATTATATATAAGGGCTCTTTAACATAAAATGTCTATGTTAATCAAGGGCCAGGTGAGTGATACAGGCTCTTGAGAGCCTCTTGTTTCAATCTGAGTTTATTTCTTTGGATTTCTCGTGATGTAAGATTTTAATTGGTAGTCAATTGGATTTCTTAGCTCTTCCAATATCCTAGTAATAAGGGATTAAAAGGGTTAATTTTTATTTTCACTAGTTTGTGTCCAGTTAATTTATGTGTCAAGGAAATTACTGTGTCCACATTCATTTTAGTTTACACTTGTTCAAATTTCAGTGGTCAACATGCTGCAGTCGTATTATGTTGTGCTCGGCGTATCCCTTTATTATTGGTATGATGTTTCTTGTTGCAAGCGTAGATGGGGTTTACTTTTAAATACAGGTTCCTGGCCAAGCTCTTTTCCGAAAAAGGTTTTAAATCAGTTGTTTTCACATATTTGCCTGTAGAATCTTTAGGGTTTCTTTCAGTGTGCTTATGAGGTAAGATTTTTCATCCAATTTCTACGGAATTTTTTCTTTGGATACCTTTTCTTTTAAGCTCTAGTAGTAAGTCAAAGGATTTGGCCTAGTTCTTGCTGTTTTCGGGCTATAAAAGATCAAAGGAGCCAAAATTGCAATTTTTTCAAAATAAATGTGTGTTATTATTTTTTTTTTTTTTTCATCTGTTTTCAAGGGGATTTTCTTCTTATATTTATCTTGGTGTAAGGTAGCTCTGGTTTTTTCTGGGATTATAGGGTTAGACAGGGCTTATATTTTATTGTTTTCTAGTTTATGCCCAGCTGAATACCATTTCAAGCTCCCTGTTGTGTCCATCTAATGCACCTTTGCACTCTCTTATCTTAGATCAGTGATTTAGCCAATCACATTAAATGTGACAATACTTGAATGACAGGCCACTATTGTTAAAGTCACTGTAATACATAATTTTCTATGAAAACAATTTGATTTATTTATTTACATGATTATTCAGCTGAACATTTTGATTAATTTCTTACCAGTAGTCACATTCACATATTATGCATGCCAGTAATTTAAGTGATAGCATTTTAAAAAAAGTTTTTCTTATTAATCAAATTACTAAAACATATTTGCATTTTTTTTCAGTGATTTACATTATTTTCAACAGAACTTTAAAATAAACTTCTTTTTCATTTTCAACACTAATCATAAACCAGGAACTATTAAGGTACAACTAGGTTTCTTGATATCTGCCAATATATTTTTAATTTTATTCTGATATTAAAAGAAATTCATTTGCATGTAACATAAATAACTGTAATATCTGCCATTTTCTTGATTGGCTTGACCTAGCCTGCTAGGTACCATGGGTTGTATGGAGGGATGGACTTATCAGTCATATTGGAAAGGTGTATTATAGTCTAGCTCCTTACTGCATAACCATTGATATAAACTACACTTGTTCAAATTTAAGTGGTAGACTTGCTGCGGTAGTATCACTCTGGGCTTGGTGTTACCCTAGATTTTTGTTATAGCATAGTCCAAACTTTACAATAACAGCACTTAGCTGTTGTGGAACTATAAATAATTTTGTCTCTGTGGTACATATATATATATTATTATTGTTTTATTATGGCGTAAGCAAAACTGGTTGATTTTTCTGAAAATGTAATATATGTGGGTAATAGCAAAAATTTGGTTGTAAAATATTGCAGCACAAAAATAGCTTTAAAAGCCATGGTTTAGTTTTAATGAAATGCATATATACATGTTGTGGCAAATGTCATTGCACCTACTTGAATTTCAATGTTCCGGTCATTTTGTAATATTATTTCATCTTACTTCAAATAAATATTATTCATACATGCATATCGTTTTTTACTGTCAATATTGAGACTGTCAACATAATAAACATAGGCATGACATACACACTGCTCAAGATCAGATTAATATAAAAAAGCTGGAGTGACCAACGGATGCAACAAACACTCGGCAATTTAATTGACCAACATCATTGTTCTAAGTCAACTAATGAATGTACCTTTTCCATCCTACCATTAAATCTGTCCATATATCATGAATTAGGCATATTGTATTCACACAGTGGATTTATCTTGTATAAGCGAATTAATAAGATAACATTAAATGTACGTTGGTAGTTGAGTTTTATATCTGAGATAAGGAGGCATGGTATAGAAACAATCTGCCTTCTCCATTCCTGTCCCAGGCCTTACTGAAGACATGCTTACCCCTCTGGAGCACCTGATGTCACTCTGAGTTTAACGAGAGTTCACGATTTGGATGTTGTGTTTTTTTTGCTCCTGCGATGAGAAGTCGAGGGGCATATTGTTTTACCCTAGTCTGTCCGTCGGTCCATCCCATCTCGGATAAGTTGTTATTCAGGATAACTCCTCCTACAATATTAATGCTGCATTTATTTTACTTTGCACAGTGATTATGCATGGATTGAAGGTAGGAATATTTTTATTGTTTAGATTTTGGCCAAAAATTGATTTTGACGGGAAGTTGAACTAAGCCATTTTATCAAATTTGTGTTCTGGAACTGTTATTCCAGATAACTCCTCTCTCAATATTAATGCTACATTTATTTTACTTTGCACAGTGATAAACGATGGATTCAAGATGTGCATATTGTCATAATTAAGGTTTTTCCAACATTTGTGACGTTGATAGGTAGCTGAACTTTGTCATTTTATCAAAATGTGTGTTCTGGAACTGGTTCCAGACAACACCTCCTACAATATTAAAGCTACATTTATTTTACATAGCACAGTGTTGGAGCATGGATTGAAGATAAACATATTAAATTTTTGCTTTTGGTCAAAATTTGTGACTGGGTGGGGGTGTAGTTGGAATTGGCAGTTTCGTAGAAATGTGTTCAGGGCCTGTTATTCCCATTCACTCCTCTCCCCCAAAAAAACTGAAGCTACTTTTATTTTACCTTACACAGGGTTTAGGCATGGACTGAATATGTGCATATTGTCACAATTTTGATTTTTACATAAATTTGTGTTTTTATGCCCCCCCCNCCCCCCCCCCCCCCCCGGATCTTTAGATCAGGGCATATTGTTTTTGCCTGGTCTGTCTGTCTGTATGTCTGTCTGTCTGTCTGTCCACAACATTAACCTGGCTCATAAATTTTAAACCAGATGTGACAGGACCTTTATATTTGGTATGTGTATTAATTATGTGAAACTTAACACCATAATGCTAATTGCCCTACGGTCAGGTCAAAGGTCAATGTCACAGAGGTCAAAAGGTCAAAATCTAGAATTTGCTATAGCTCGTTAATTACAATTGCTAGAGGCTTGATATTTTTTATGTGAATACATCTAAAAAAGTTTAAAACAAATCCACCAGAAAAATTTGGGTCAGGTCAAAGGTCAAGGTCACTGAATGCAAATTTGAAAACTAACAAAAACTTTAAAATTGGCAATATTTTTTTTCAACCAGATGTGATAGAACCTTCATATCTGGTATGTGTATTGATCATGTGAAGCTGAAGACCATTCTGCTAATTTCACTAAGGTCAGGTCAAAGGTCAACGTCACAGATGTCAAAAGGTCAAAATCTAGATTCTGCTATAGCTCTCTAATTACAAACGCTAGAGGCCTGATATTCTATATGTGAATAGATCTAATAAAGCTTAATACAAATTCACCAACAATTTGGGTCAGGTCAAAGGTCAAGGTTATTGAGTGCAAATTTGAAAACTTTAACAAAAACTTTAACATTGCCTATATTTTTTCAACCAGATGTGATGGGACCTTCATATTTGGCCTCTATATTGATCATATAAAGCTGAACACTATTATGCAAATTTCACTAAAGTCAGGTCAAAGGTCAAGGTCACATAGGTCAAAATATAGATTTTGCTTTTAGCTCGTTAATAGTGTTGCAAGAGGCGTGACATCTATATGTGAATAGATCTAATGGAGCTTAGTACAAATGTCTACTTAACCTTAATTTCTAGTGATTGCAATTTTAGCATTAATTTTGTATTGTAGACATGGCTGCTACCGGGGGTCATAGTGTTTCACAAACACATCTTCTTATGTTTTGTAGTTGGACCTGGCTATTTTATTGAAATTTGTGCATTTGAAGGGTTGATTTTGGATAACTCCTGATTGGTTATATCAATAATCTGTGTGAGATATGTGAATTCAAGTTCTTGAATTTTGTTTATCAAGTGCCTAAAAATTAGATGTCTATGTTTTATATCCAACTGCGGGGGCATCATATGTGTCTTACAGACACAAACAAGAGTAGCTAAATTTTAACCAAAACTTGAATATAAACACATCAGGAAAAACATTGGATGATGGTAGTTTATTTCTGTGCTTTGAAGCTGTCTAAGGTCATTGTTTTCTGTGTTCTCCTTTTGTTCATGTCTTTGGACTTCGATTTCTCATAATACCATTCCTTTGTTCCTTCGGTATTCTACTGCCGTTGTTTGACCTACATATTCGGCTTCAATGACTTACATTCAGATCCCAGTCACAGTAGGATCATTTATCCTTGGAGTTGTATTCATCACTGATGATGCATCCGCATCCAAGACAAATTAGGTCAATCTGACCTGCATTTTCCGCTTGATTGACTTACATTCAGATCTCAGTCACTGTACATGATATGATCATCAAACCTTGCGTATGCATGCACCTTGGATCAGGATGATACATAGCAATCAAGCCAGATTGGATGTCTTTGACCTACATTTTCTGTATGGTCGACTAACACATTATAGTTCAACCAATATACGTAATCTTGCCCTGTTAAAAAAGTGTTTCTGCTCGCAATTTTTTTGAAATTCAATTTCTTGGAAGAGTTCACATCTTAGTTATTGTACATTTAGGATCATCTAACCTTGCATATGCATGCACCTCAGTTAGTTCATCAGTATCCAGGCAAGGCTGGGTAATTTTGATCTACGTTTTCTGTTTGAGCGACTTAACATTCAATTTTAAATCATAGTTCAATTTAATTTTATATTGATACTGTATGTTATATGTTAATGTAAACTTGTCTTCATGTTTAATGTACTTCATTGTAAGGGTACTCGTCTTGATAAGTTGGACTTTTTTTCTAGATTTTTACTGTGAGTCTTTTTGTGTATTTATTTTTTAGCCATTCACCACACATAGCGGGAGGGTTTGGATCCAAGAAAACGAGTTTAACCCCACCGCAATTTTTGCGCCTGTCCCAAGTCAGGAATATGTTGGTGATTGGCTTGTCCGTGTCTTCTAATAAAATTTTAGTTTCTTGATATTTGGGTTATTGGATGTGGTTTGTTTCCATTGATTTATCCACTTTTTACCCTTTTGGGGCCATTTAGGGCTTGCTATATGGTGTGAGGTTCCTCACTGTGTTGAAGACCGTACGGTGACCCCTAGATGCTTTGTTTTGGGTCGTTTTAACCTTGATATGGGATGTTGTCTCCTTTACATTTACCCCATTTCCTTTCTTTTTCATATTAGATGTGGAGCTACCTTTGATGTAAAAGCAGCAAATATTTAAGTAATGTTTTTTGACCATATGCCACAATGAGGCAAACTATGTAATCGTTCAATACCTTTGTTTACGATTTGGTCATATTCTCAATAACTTCAGGAATCAATGATATTTGATATATTGCTGGCATTTGGTAAGTAAATGACAGTCTGCTTATGACTTTTGACCTTGACCTAAATTGCATGGTCTAGTGAACATCGTTAAGCTTTTATGATCAGACCAGTTTTTCAACAACTGTTAGCGGTAGGGCATTGATAATTTGCATGTAAGTTGCTCTTGAGTAGTTATTTATTCTGAGGTCAGTTTCTCTGTTGTGGTAGCTATAAATCGATGATATTTAGTCTCGTGTGGCACATGACTGTCGGCTACATGGTTTCGTTGTGACTCAATCTTTCGATCTAGTGAACTTGTTAAATTTCGCAGTTTCTATTTGTGGTTTTTCGATGATACTTGGTTTGTGTGTTGTTCTTTGGTAGTACATGAAAATCAGCCACACGACTTATGTCTTTACCTCAATTTTATGGTCTAGTGAGCATGTTTAGTTTTTTCAACCGCGACGAAAATCGCAGAAAAAAAATCGATACATAGGTCTGCAAAGTATGACGACGGCGGCAGCGACGGGGTCAACATTACAAAACATATTTTGAAAACGTTTTAGTGTAGAAAATTCATATTTGGTCAAGAAGTAGCACTATTCAAGTATCACCCGACGGACGTAATATTATGTGACCTTAACCTCAATTTCACGGTCTAGTGGCATGTTTGGTTTCTCTGATTAGGTCAATTTATCAAAAACTATATGCGGTAGTCCGGTAATATTTCGTATGTAGGTTGGTCTTGGGTAGTCAAGCATATGACTTTTGTCCTTGACATCAATATTTCACGGTCTAGTGGACACGTTGAATTTCTCTGATTCAGTCTCAAAAGCTATAAGTGACGTAAGCTGATAATATTTATTATTTAGTTTTGTTTTACGGTAGAACATGTCAGTCTGGCATATTAGTTTGGTTCTTTACCTCAATCTCATTGTCTAGTTGCCGAGTCAAATTTGTCTGATTAAATCTATTTCTCAATAACTTTAAGAGGTAGGTTGAAAAAATGTATTATGTAGGTTTGTCTTAGGGAGTACACGCCAGACTAGCATATGACTTTTGCCGTTGGCCTTAATTTCGCGGTCTAGTGGCCACGTTAAGTTTCTCGGTATCCATAAATTGGAAGTCGGTGATATTTTTTGGTTGATCTTGGGTTGTGCTTGACAGTTTGCCACATGACTTATTTTTATGACCTCAATTTATTGATCTGGTTAGAATGTCTGCTTTTTCGAGATGTATAGAAGTAAGGTCAATGACATTTGGATGTGGGTTGGTAAAGGGTAGTACAAAATGGCCTTTTATATGGCTTTTTGGTGACACAGATTTCACAGTCTAGTGAGCGTGTTCAGTTTTCTAATTAAGGCAGTTAGATTTCACATGAATTTAGAGGCTAAACCGAGGCGTCGGCGAGATATCTACTAGAGTCCACATTTGTCTAATAGGGCCAATGTGATTTTTCACATCAATTTTAGCGGCAAAGACGGGACAGACCAGACATCTGTTAGGTCCACACTTGTTAGACTTAGCCATAATTACATTACAAGTGGGTACCCATTTCTCATCTTGTCTTTCTCCTGAACCACTGAATAGATTTTCATGAAACTGTAACACAGTCTTTGTGACATGATTTTGATGTGCCATTATTAATTTCTGCAATCAAATAGAGGATGAGGGATATATATCAATGAGCTTTGCTTACAGTTTTTTCTAGTTTTGGCCTATTTTGGCACCTATTTAAAAGGGGCAAAATTGAACACACCGGACATAGGAGTACTTGATTATTTATTATCTGTAAAGAACAATCGTTTGGTGGCTTTATGGAGGTCGCAGGGGAGGTAGCAGTGGCATTGGCTTTTGACTAAAGATTTATATCTCAGAAGATTAAGACCAACGCAATCTATATTTGATATATAAACTTATGATATGGTGTGTTTTTCTGTGATATGGCATTCACTTTGATCTTATTTTGATGGGTCCGTGACATGATGAATTTTGCGTCACATTTTATTGACGTGATGAATTTTGCGTCACATTTTATTACTAGGTCTATTGCTCAGTAACTATAAGGGGAAGGTTACGCATGTTTTTTATATACAGATAAATTGGAAGGTCTTCTCTGTCTTGCAGGTGTCTTAATGACATTGACCGGATCTATTACAATAAAACTGCATCAAAATCCGACTAAATTTTTTTATCTTGAGATTCCCCTTTTAGCCAAATTTTTCTCATAAATGCGACGTTAAATCCGTTGACACAGTCACTACTGAATATGAATAAGTTTTAAAGTCGGCATGATTACATCAACAAATATACAAACACAAGTTCTACAGAGCTTTAGACCAACATACAAACATAAATAATTACAAAAACAAGGCATGCAAACATAAAATTGACACAAAAATAAGCACTAGAAATAAGGCATGAAACAAGCAAGACGGTAAATGCATAAATAAAAACAAGGAGATAGCACAAACTTAAAGCTGGTGTTAAAGCTAAATAAATTATTGATTATATTAAGGTTAAATATAGAAATAATATATAAGCATAGCTAAAAAACTGGTATAAAAAGCTAAGAAAATAATATAAACAGCTGGATAGGACATAAAGATGGTAAAAAAACATGAACAAATTAAGATTCATAACAAACTTAACATTTGCAATCATTTCCATTCCAAGATTTTAAAGTATTCTTAAACTGATTAAAATAAGATATTTTCCTAAACTCATCTGATAGGTCATTCCATAAAACTGCAGCAGTATATTTAAACCATAGGTAGTTGTCCGTACCCTTTGTATATCTACAATATTTGAGTTTCTAGAATTATATTTACAATCTTTAAAAACAACTAAATCATGTAAACATGGTGATGAAATTTTGTTTAAAATTTTAAAATACTCGATAGCCATGGTACGCATTCGTCTAATTTTTAATGACGGTACTTTTTCTTTTACTAGTAGTTCTTCATATGTGCTCTCGAAGTCATCGTATATCATCCGTAAAGCCCTCTCTTGAATTTTTTCCAACTTAGAAGTATTATTTTTATTCAAAAATGCCAAGCTAATGGACAAAAATTAAAATTTGACAAAATAAAAGTGTGAGAAATAGTCATTTTTTTATTTGGTTTAGAAAGGTAACAGCCACATGGCCAATGCGATTTAGAACAATTAATTGCTGAGAAGCTTTATGACCTATATTTTTAATGTGATTATCAAAGTTTAATAAATAATAGTTTGAAAACATCATCACATGATATTTCTGCTGATTCAATATTAAAAATAGGTTTCATAACATATGTTTTATTACCAACTGCAATAGCTTGGAATTTGTCAGGATTAGCCTGCATGCAGTTTACTTTAAACCATTCATTTAAAACTGAACTTTCTTTTTCTTATATAAAAATAAGCCTTTCAAAGTTTTTAATAAGTCACTGAAGACACACAGATGCATTTTAATTAGCATATGGCCTATCCGGATCAAAGAACGAAACGTCCTAATCGAAACGATTAAGTCCGAGGTTACGCCCTTCCAAAATCAAGAACTTATTAAATAATTTATAAAACATTCAAACTATACCAATAAATAATCAGTTTTTTTTTATCTACACGTAAGAATTCATTCTTTGACCCAATATTCGAACGTCAAAACAGACAGTTTGTTATTACACTATACATATTCAATGGGGGAAATCTATTAATAGCTTTAAACCGCAGTGTGCAGTAGATCATCCAGGTGTTTTAAATCATTGAATGATAATTTAAAATTCAAGCTTCATTTTGATATAGATTGGCGGTCAAAAATGGCGGTGAAAGTAAATTTTGTCACAGGTAGGCCGATATGTTTGTTTATTTAATTGGTGAATATGATATAATTACGACTGATTATACAATGTAGTATTGCATTTCGTTAGGATTTTTCCTAATTTTGTTACTAGAAGGTATAACCATTAATCGAAATATGTTATACTAGTCATTTTAGTGCCAGGATTTCACAATGATTTTGTATTAATTTACCTCAGAGAGGTCTTAGTGTTGGCCATCTTCCTTGGACCTTGAGCAGTGCAAAATCGGGAGTGGGTACTTTATATAATGATAGTATATCAATGATAGTATATCTGATTTTTGTTCCTAGAAACCCATTTAAAATGTTTGTGAATAACCAGCAAGTGGTAACTATTCACCATATAATTTAGCTCTGCATAGAAACATAGTCCATTATATTTTACAAATTTATTGGGTTTGAATCCCTCCTGCCCCGGGATGTCTGCTCAAAAACTTACAACTGCTTAAAAGTTCAGGAATCCATAATAATAATGATATTTGTTTTATTAAAATGATTCCGTTTGTGAACATACAAATATACCCCTTTTACCTCCTTTATATCTGCGGTACCGTAGCTCTTTATATAATTTTTTTTATTTGGCGGACCACACATGGTCCTCAGCTATAAAAAATTCAGCACAAGGACCATAAGAGCTATGGTTCCACAGCTACCTCCTTTTCATCTCAAGCGATGTCACTGAAAGGACGCAAATAGGTTTGTTTTCGGGATGTCAGCTACATTCCCTCTCCAAATCAATCAGATTTACCCCCATCCCACCGAGCTGTTGACCAACCAAACTCGGGGTGGGGGTTGCTTGGCCATTTCAAGAAGTGAGCATGGTGAGTGTGTCGTTAAACTGGAAACTTCAACCTCTTAACCGTTCTTGTCATGAGAGGTTGTGATATTTCTAGCAATTGATGGGGTATTTATATTTTACTAATAGAAGCTAGAACTTACATAAAAGTTATAGAAGAAGTCTACATAATGGTCGTAAATCAGCTTTTTTTATTTTGTGGATTATATTTAATCAGCATTGTTCATTTGAACATTCCACTGATTAAATATAATCAGAGTGTTAGTGAAAGTGCAAAGTCGATTAAATATAATCAGAACGTTAAGTGAACGTGCAAAGTCGATTAAATTTAATTCGTGTTTTAAAAACAGGGTTCAAGATCCTTGTTGATTAAATATAATCAGCTGTAACTAGTGATAGAGATGGTTAATATACATTGCAACAATTATGTCTTGTGCTTTTCGTAGTTGCAAAATTTATGAAATCTCAGCTGATTAAATTTAATCTTCATGCTTGATATGACCTTCCATGAAGTAGGTATGAAATACTTTTTATGATTAAATATAATCCACTCTCCTAACGCTAATATGGTTAACAATTATCTGTTTTTGCATAATACAATTTTGACATGATTTTCTTTGTTTCACAGAATGATCTAGTCAAGCAGATTTCAACGTTTGGAGACAGCTTCTTATATGACTGATCATTTATGAAGCACTATATGTACACTTGCAATTGGCTCAAAATGTAACTATAGTGCCATATCATGATCACTCATTACTTCGTCAAATTGCAGGTGAAATGTCAGAAAATTCAACAAGTGAGACTATCAAAGGAATTTGAGTAAATCTCATATCAGAAAAGACTTTGTTACATACAAATGTATTAAATGAACGGTGGAAAGATATGTATTAAATGCACACAAAACAAAGTCTCCATCAATACATGGTAAAAAAATGAAAGTATCACAGTGTATTCATGTGAGAAATACAGTGCATGCATCTCTCGCACGGGGAACCTTTTAAGGGAATCTTTACTGCAGGATAGACAACCTTCAGTCTAAAATCAATAATGCATCGATATTGGGAAAAACACGCGAGACAAAGTCTTTATCAATACTTGGTAATTCCAAGTTATTTGAGTAGTGGATCATGCCTCCATGGCCCCGTTAGGTCTATGTAAAAATTCTTTTTATTTGCTCCTGAATTGTGCAGTCGAGCGTGACCAATGATTTTATCCCCTCGCTCCAGCGTTATGAACGTAGAGCACCGAACAGGGTAGTGTAGCGGTGTAAGAGTGGTGTGACTAACGGGCATTAAGTCTCATATTTGACCTTGATCATAACTTGCTCACTTAAAAATACCCGAAACCTAACCCAAACCCAGGTCTTTATTTGCACTTATATTATCCTCACCTTTGTGTTGTTCTATTACTCCGGAAGCCCTTTTATTGTTTTCCTTAGCTTGGACGTGCTTTTCTATTGTTTGAGTTGTCTCCCTTAGTTGATCTCTAACCTTTAGCTTTAGCACCTTGTTGTTTTCATCCCCTCNTTGTAGCGGCGTGAGAGTTTTGTGACTATGGGACGTTAAGTCGCATATTTAACCTTGAACATAACTTGCCCACTTAAAAATACCCGAAACCTAACCCTAAACAAGGTCTTTGTTTGTACTTATATCATCTTCACCTTTTTGCAGTTCTATTACTCCGGAATTTTTCCCTTGTATTTTCCTGGTCTTCAGTGCATTACTATTGCTTGAGTTATCTCTGTTGTTTGTGCTATACCATTAACCCCTATCCTTTGTGCTGTTTTCTATCAATTTGTTTCAATTTTGTCCTCCCTTTCCCTTTGTTTCTTTAGATGTACTCCATTGTTATTTTTCGTTCGTTTCTCTGAAAGAGTTTCCAATTTACTACTAATAAATAAGCAGCTAATTACAATATTTTATTTTCTCCGTCATGAAGCATTCATGGGTTTGGAAGGGGGCTGGGAGGTTCCTTAAAGGAGATAAAAAATATAAAAAAGATAAATAAAAAATAACAAATGTGTATCTCTCTAGCTTTTTCTTTCCGCCTCCTCTCCATTATATCAATAATCCTCCTTTCCCTTCAAATTTCAAAAATGAGCTTGCGAGCACCACGAGCAGCAAAATAAGCATAAGTAGTCAATATCATTTACACGGGTAAAAGAAAACAGACATGAATTGTTTCATAAAAAAAATTTGCTATATAATGAATACTAATAAAAGCAATGAAGGGATATTGAGTAAATGTACATGTGACGAAATCTACAAAATATGTAAAACAAAGCAATCTTGTTGAAAAGTGAGGCTTTCAACAATGAACTTTACTCATACCTAATAATGAGTTCAGGACGGCCCCTAGCACCGGTTTGAGCAGAATTAATTGCTTATTATCGAGCAATGCTACATCCATACTCGATATTATTTATTAATGCAGGGTTGTCAATAAGCATAAAATTAACTGGCAAAGTGTTCTTATAATCACTGTCATCCATTGCCCGACAAAAAGGACTAAAAGAACACAATCATAACACTTCAACAGCCACAGGGCACTCGTCGAGTCAAAAGTAAGAAAACTTGCCATAATAAAATCATTAGATGTGGACACAATCAACGTGCATATTTTTATATCATGAATACTTATGTTTTAATCTCTAACGTTCGAAGCGTTCTGTTTATAGACTTTTGTAACATCCGTGGATTGTACACATTCCCAGTTCATTTACGTTTTCGTATCATCATTGACGCTGTCTTCATTGAATAATGTGAACTCTTCCACCGGTACCATGTAATCCCTTTGGCACTTATCTTTCCTCCATCCATGTACAGCCCATTCAAATTAGAATGATGACAATGATGGTACCACCAAGCTCCATGATATTTCTCTGCACAATGTTCATGACTGCCTTTATCGTTGTCTCAGTCTCTAGTACTAAACGGGAAAGAATTTTGGTATGACAGACTGTCACCTATCCAAGAAAATAATAAAATTTAGTTCCATGAAATCATTTGGTGCATTTTACTTAAGATCACGTAAATAACAAAACACTCTTTCATTAATATAGCTGCAGATGGATAATCTAACGTAATGATTATATTTGATTTTAGGAATAAAACGTCTATTGCTTGACCTTGTTAACATTTGGTTTACATAAGAACTGTTTTGTTGATATGTTCATGAATTATTGCCATAGTTCATACCAACCTTTAGTCTTTTAATGAAAACATCCAATTAGCAAACTTATAAAAGCTATATCCCTTAACAGTTAATGCATATAATTAAAAAATATTTATGCAGAAACTGGAATCCGCCTTGAATAGGGAGAACGCTGAGAATTAATCGAACAAAAACAGAAAAGACGGTTATTTTCTCTTTTACTAAATAGCCAGCGTCTGATGTACTACACAAAATATAACAACTCGAAATCTGGAATGCTTTAAGGCAGATAGATATTGTTGCACTNAAAAAAAAGAGTCAGATACTGGGTAGGTTTGATTTTTGAGTCGGAACAAGAATTTGAAAGCTTTTCCTTTGTGATGTCATAATTTACTGACACATTTTGTCCACTTTGCTGCGTATTAAATCCTTTGCTAGTACATAATGGATTCTTCTCTAATATCACTTGTACAATGTTTTGATTAGATCTTCACTAAAGAGACATAAGTTGTTGAAATGCGCATATGTAGAAAATAAATTAACAATAACTTCTATATTTTATTATTCATTACAAATGGGCCGATGCCTATGTTGGTGGACTGTTATTCCCCGAGGGTATTCACCAACTTAGGAGCCAGTACTTTAGTGCTGGCCTAAAACCAATTCTATTTGTAAACTTGCAATATTTAAATTTAACAAAATTTTGTTCAAAACTAAGGAGTATCTCCCTCTTGAATAGCTCTGTCCTTAGCTAATTTTGGCTTTACTTTTTATATCATATTTGGAATATGTTTATGAGCTTTTACACATATATAGGTATATGGATTTCCAAATGTTTTGATTCGACCTGCACTGAAGAGACATAAGTTGTCGGAATGCGCATATACAGAAAAAAAAATTAACAGCAACGTCGATATTTTGTTATTTATTTACAAAAATTCATTGTTCCTGGACTTGCGATGACATGATAAAGGCATTGAATCTTTTGCTAGACAATATTTTGATCGATTTGCAACATCGTTTATCAGCATGTCATTGGAAGTCCCATGGGTACACTTCTCATTACAGATCTTTTTCTGTTCTGTTTCGAAAGGATCTTTATGAAAACAACTACAAAATGAAACCGTAAACAACAGTGATTTAACTTTTTTCAATTATCAATGATAACAGAAGGATATCCACGATATCCTTACTATTGTAAATCCCCAAGTTTTTAGACTTTGTCGACCTCCTTTAGCCACAAGTACTGAAACTCAATAGAGTAAACAATGATTCTTAATACCAATGATTTCTTGATCTTACTATCATCGTTAACTCTGGTAAAATCAAAACTAAAATTTATGATAAAAGGGATAATTTTGATTTCACTATTACTAATTTCCCTTTCTCTGGACGGCGACGTTCCTGTAGTTCCATCATACGGGGTGCACATATCTCAACTAGTACGATTGGCACGCAATTTTTCTTCTTTGACGACTTTGATGAACGTAACCTTACTATCACATCCAAATTTTACAACAAGGTTACAGATTTCATAAATTGTTAAACACATTTTGTTAGAAAAAGTTTTATAGAGGATATAAAAAATTGATATATAGGTATGGTTTGACTTGCAAACAGATTATTACTATGGGCATTTCTTACCCTCATTTTCACGGAAATGTTTTTAAAAATATCAAAAACTTATATAAATCCAGAAAAACTGGGACGTTACTTACAAACTTAAAGTAACAGGGAGGGGATATTGACAGGATATTTTTCATGACTTTGTTTAATTTGCTACTGGATCGAATGACCTGCAGATGTTACAGGTGCATGTATACTGGCCTCTCACTGATACTGTCGATGTCTACAGAAATCCATGACGATTCTTTACTAAACCCTTCAGGTTTTGAATTAATTTTTCGTCGGCAGTGCGACAATGTTTTACCGGCAGATAAGGTTCCTTGAGCTAGCCAGTAGCTTAGCGGCGAGCACCCCTTGACCACTCTGACAAATCTTTATAAATTACGTTTTGTCTTATTCTTTCCTTCTCAATATTATGGTCTTGGAGTTAGTAGTCTACCTGTATTGGATTTTATTTTTATGTTTATTATACAACATTGAAACGAGATAGAAAAGGATGAGGTGTAGGTATTCATAGGTTTAATCCTACCGCTTGCTAGTGCTTGTACCACCAAGTCCGGCTATCCCGAGGCCCTATCGTTGTCTATGTTTGTCATTTGTCTTTTTATTGTGTTTTTGCATTTCCGTGGTAAATTGTGGCATGTGATTGTAATTTTCGGCCATTGTAAGTGTTTACTGTTATCTTCTCCACATTCATTTTATTGGGTAACTTTGATGTCTCTTCAGTGCAGATAAAATCTAACCGTTTGGAAAAAAGCTAAAAATAAATTAAATACATCGGCAAACGAATACCGAAATAAGGACGAGGAAAGGGGAAATTCTAAAATCATAAGTCCAAAATCACGGCAATTCACAGCAACACGAATTAAGACAGTATGACAAAGACAAAACAAATAAATGAAAAAAAAGAACAAGAACGTCACAAAACTAAAGCACTAGCAGTGTGAACCCCTATAAAACTGAGCAATCTCAATTCTAGAAAAAACAATTAAGGTGACCCATACTTTTTATTACATATTTGACGTTGGTAGGATCGAATCTTTAATTGTGCCGACTTATAACAAAATCCCATTATTATGAATAGAAGTGTCTATCTACCTAAAATCTATTTACACTCAACAGATTTTAAGGATGCTAGCTGGTCATGTTTATGTATTTCTGTCAGATTTTCGGATTTCTCAGGTTTTATCCATTTAAAAGCTTAATAATGTTTTTCCCGGTGACCCCCAAATTTTATTCCATAACTTCATTTTATACATCTTTTGGAGCATTCTGACAAAATTTTGTTCCATTGGTGTTATTTTGTCACATTCATTATTTGATAAACATTCTCCGTCTTAAACCTATGAAAAATGCAGAGGAGTTCAGCTTCCCGCCATTTTTTCAAGCACTTGTATCCCAGTAATTTCATCGGAAACCTATTAATTTTTTTGGCTTATATTACTTCTTTTACAATTTTCTAGCACAAAATCACATTTAATAGGAATCCTTGTTATTTTAAAATTGACCAGCCAACATCCTTAAGTTTTCATCTTTCATCGACCGGTATGGAAACTCCGTCTCCATTGCAAGAAATTTCTCGCCAGAACTATCTTAAAACTTTACAAAGTCCACGAGTTAAACAAGTTAAAAATAGAATTTCAAACATATCTGTAAATTAATTATTTTCAAATCTTTGAAATTTTCCAAACAAATGCTTTTTGACTACTTTGAATATAATCTTTTACTTTCTGTCACAGATTTCATCATCAACTTAATCTAGATTTTACCATTTTAAATTTGTAAAAGAACTGAAGTCGTCCGAAGTAACTGTAGATTTTATTTCTTCGGACGGTCATTTCGATAAGTGATATTTATGTCTGTTCAATGCGGATTAAGCCAAAGCTTTCGAAAAATCGTGTTTTCCCAACAACAGTTTCCGGCTATATGTGTCTGTATATACAGCACTCGATTGACTAATGTTTTCCTAGATGTTGACTTGTTCCTAGATTGACTCACTTACAGTGTGGCGGGTGCTGTTAACAGAGCAGGACATGCTAGCCCTTCCGGAACACCTTATGCTACTCTCGGTTTCATGGGAGTTCACACTGTGAGTGCCTTGGTTTGAATGTTGTATCTTTTTAATATCTGCTTTGTAATTGTCTAACGTCATTGATCTATGTGTTCTTTTTATTACCATGTCTATGGAATTAGATTTTTGTTCCTTCCGTATTCTGCTACCGATGCAGATGATAAAAAAAA
>MJUU01067734.1:9405-21570 GCA_002080025.1 Modiolus philippinarum
TTCCCCGTTTCCCTTCTTTTTTCTATTTAAGAATAAATATTTTTTCTTAGCCTGGTTTCTTTAACACCGACCAATCTTTTTGCCACGATTAACAAATCGGCATGTCAATATCTCAGTTCGAAAGATGAGTTCTTTGTTTATTTCATTATAGATAGATAACAGTTTCAAAACATCCTGTTTTTTATTTTGTACTTTGTTTATTTTGTAGATTTGATATTTTTTTTATATAATTAGTGAACACGTATCTCTAATTCTCTCTCGAGTCCGTAGCGTTCTTTAAACTGGATTTCTCCAACAGTACAGACCCCAGCTTTCAATTAAATAATTCTTACCCGTTGAGACATAAATTCGTAGTTTTTTCTACCCTTAAACTGTCTGTGTTTTGAACATGTTTCACTATAAACCAGTTTTAATACATATTTCTCCAGACGTACAACATTTTGTTTTATCGGAAGAACAACAGTTGGTATCAAATCATTTATAAATGTAATAAGAGGAAATTTGGATTTTTGTTTCAAGTCGTGTAATAAACTTAGTAAATTTCTTGTTATAAGAAATTTATGGGCTACTTTGCTAATATGTCTAGGGACAAGATGACCAACATTTAATTTGTCAGAATCAGAAGCAATTGCTTGCTTTTATTTTATCTTGCCTATTTCCGAAAGAAAATAAGTCACATAAACATGTGTGTAATTAACTAATTATATATAATTACATGTGCATAATAAAACCAAAATTTTAATGTTCTATAAAACTGTATATATTCATAGAGTCAGAATCAACAGGAAGTTGTATATCTTGAAGTACATATTTCCAGCCTCCATACGTCTACTGATTTTCTTGGTCCAAGTGTAAAATATTGTTCATTCCAGAAATAAAATGCACCATTGTCCACCGTAAGACTGGTGTTATAGAATAATGGAAATTCAATCCTTTTCCCCTCCCCTCTGTCACTGTAGGTAAAAACATGCCAGTTGACAGGCAAAAACAATTAACTAAAATCAGTCAACTCAAGTTTTCTAGAACCATAAGGGAAGGTTTTTCATAATATGCTATAAAACAAATCACTTATATCCTGTAGACTCTTTTTAGGGCCCCGCCATGAAATGGCGGCGCCCTATAGTAATCAGCCTGTCCGTCCGTCCGTCAGCGTTTTCTATGTCGTACGATAACTCAAGAATGCCTTTACGGATTTTTATTTTTTTTTTTACTCAAAGTTGCACTTAACTCAAGGATGCTCCCTTTTTTTGAAGAAAATCTGAAAATGATTTTTTGGAAAAAACTTCATTTTTATATGAAAAAGTGCATATTTTGAGAATTAGCTCTATGTCGTACGATAACTCAAGATTGCCTACAGGGATTTTAATGATTTTAACACTCAAGGTTGAACTTTGCCAAAGGAAGCTCCCTTTCGTTTTTGTGGAAAATCTGAAAATGTTTTTGGGGAAAAAACTTCATTTTTATATGAAAAAGTGCATATTTTGAGAATGAGCTCTATGTCGTACGATAACTCAAGATTGCCTTCAGGGATATTAATGATTTTGATACTTAGGTTGAACTTTACCAAAGGAAGCTCCCTTTTTTGTGAAAAATCTGAAAATAATTTTTTTTGAAAAACATCATTTTTATATGAAAAAGTGCATATTTTGAGAATTAGCTGTACATCGTACAATAAATAAATATTCCCATCAGGGATTTATATGGTATACACAAGGTTGGTCCTGATCAAAGGAAGCTGCCTTTTGTTTTTGAGAAAATCTTATTTCCATGAAATTCCACAGTCAGGTTTTTGGGACACACAAGGGGGCGGGGCCCTTTCTGACTTTGTCAGTATTCTAGTTTGTCAGCGGTTTGGTTAGTACAGCTTTCAATCACACACGGTGGTAGGTGTTTATTGGGCTCCCATGTGCATTCATATAAAGAATAATCCTGCCATTTCACCAGGTATTCTGTTTCCATAAAAATAGAAAAATATTCTGTCAAGATTCACCAGAGTACCGAAGTCGTTGTCATTTAAATGGTTAGGGTGCATCCGTGGAATTATTCCGCCATATCTGTCCATTGTTTGTCCGTATAGGTCTAATACATTTAAAAAGTTTACTTTTTACTTATTAACGAATTAAAGAAAATCCCAACGTAAATAAAATACTGTCACCAATACTAGAATCTAAGAAATCAGTTCCTTTGTATCCACCTCGGTTTATGGACTTCCAATTGTTTTGATTTTATCTGCACTGCAGAGACATAAGTTGTCGAAATGCGCATATGCAGAAACAAAATTCACAGTTACTTCGGTATTTTGTTATTTATTACCACTGGGCCAATGCCACTGCTGGTGGACTGTTAGCTCCCGAGGGTATTCACCAATCACCAACCCAGTAGCCAGTACTTCGGTGCTGGCCCGAAAACCTATTTTATTTGGAAACGTGCAATATCAAAATTTTAGTAAATTTGGTTTAAAACTAAGGAGTATCTCCCTCTTGCATAGCACTGTCCTTAGCTGATTTTAGCTTTTCTATTTAGATCTTTTTGGTTATTTATTCTCTGTCAGTTTGACACGTATTTCGGTTTATGGACTTCCAAATGTTTTGATTTTATCTGAACTGCAGAGACATAAGTTTTCGAAATGCGCAGATACAGTAACTTCGGTATTTTGTTATTTAACACATAGTTTCGTAGCCCCATATATCGATTTTATATGAAAGTAAGTGAGAACCGAACCGTCAATCAAAAGAACGAACAATCCATGGACAATGGCAACATCGGACACACTAAGAACAAGGAAACACTATGAAACTTACCCCATATTATTTAAGGCCTGTATGCCAAACACTAGCTTTCTAAAATCAATTAAACATGCATTTTGAACATATTTATTTATGAATATCCTTCAAATAAACATATGGTCAATGGTCCTGTAACTAGATGTGTAACCAATATGTTCCTTACATAAAACTTGATGTTTCTCAAAATACTATTATAGTCTGTTATTCATTATCCTATTAAGTTTAACCACATTATCACTAATACCTATACCCCGGTAAGCAGGGTCATATACATATTCCGTACAGAAAAAAAACTGTATTAAATAGTTTTATTAAAAGGGGGTTCAACACTGTCTGACCATATTAAATCATTTCATCTAGAACCGTACTCAACCCACTGGATGTACCATTCTTTAATGATTTCATAGCTTTCGAAAAAAAAAATCTTTAATTTTGTAAACTAATTCTTTAATAATATTTTCTGTTTCCATTGTTTGAAGGTTTTAAGCAATGTTATTATTTATATAAAAAGTCAGGATTTTCTTTATTTAGTTCTTCAAAGAATGTTTTCCGAGTACATGTATCTAACGGTATATTTGATTCTTTACTCTCACTTAAATAATCATTTTAAGTTGTTTTACAAGCTTCCAATAAACCTTCCTGAAAAGGGATGGGTATTTTTCAGCCCATTTATACTTTTTTGCATCATTTGCTGTTTTGTTGACTGGCTTTATCTGCTTATTGCTGTTTTGTCATTTATCTTGATTTGTAAATTTTTACATTATTGCCATCTCATGTTTTGTCAACTGTCTTTATTTACCACATTTTGCCATCTCCTGATTTGTCACTTGTATCTATTTGTAAATTTTTACATTCTTGCCATCTGCTGTCTTGTCAGCTGTCTCTACTTATCCACATTCTTGCCATCTGCTGTTTTGCCAAATGTCTCTATTTGTTTATCTACATTCTTGTATCTTCTGATTTGTCAACTGTCTCTTTTTGTTTATTTTCGACATTCTTGCCATCTTCTGATTTGTCAACTGACTCTTTTTGTACATTTTTCCACATTCTTGCCATCTTCTGATTTGTCAACTGCTCTTTTTGTACATTTTCCTCATTCTTGCCATCTTCTGATTTGTCAAATGTCTCTTTTTGTACATTTTCCTCATTCTTGTCATCTTCTGATTTGTCAGCTGTCTCTTTTTGTACATTTTCCACATTCTTGCATTCTTCTGATTTGTCAACTGTCTCTTTTTGTACATTCTTGCCATCTGCTGTTTTGTCAACTGTCTCTATTTGTACATTTTCCAAATTCTTGCCATCTTTTGTTTTGTGAACTGTCTTATTGTACATGTTTTAAATTCTTGCCATCTTCTGTTTTGTCAAATGTATCTATTTGTACATTTTCCAAATTCTTACAACCTTCTGTTTTGTCAACTGTATCTATTTGTACATTTTCCAAATTCTTGCCACCTTCTGTTTTGTTAACTGTCTCTATTTGAAAATTTTCCGAATTCTTGCCATCTGCTGTATTGTTAACTTCTCTTTTTGAACATTTTCCAAATTCTTGCAATCTGCTGTTTTGTTAACTGTCTTAATCTGCTTATTTTCAACATTCTTTTCATTTGCTGTTTTGTCACTTGTCCCGGTTTGTAAATTTTTACATTATTGCCATCTGCTGTTTTGTCAACAGTCTTTATTTATCCACATTCTTGTCATCTACGTGTTGCGTGGTATTATGTGATACCCTCAGTCGTGTGTCCGTCCGTCCGTCCCCCGAAGGTTTCCGACTGATAACTTTTGAACGGAATATCATACAGTCTTCAAACTTGGTATGTAGCTTGTTCAATACAAAACTCGAGAAGGTCGAGTTCGAATATGGGTTCAGAGGTCTAAGGGGTTCTGGAGTTATGCCCCTTGATACTTCGAAATTTTGTGAAACCTGGCGTGGTATCATGTAATCCACCATTACTTTTTTGTCAACTGTATCTATTTGTAAATTTTCAAATTCTTGCCATCTGCTGCTTTTTTAACTGTCTCTATTTGTCTTGCCATTATCTGTTTTGTTAACTGTCTTTATCTGCTTATTTTCAACGTTCTTGTCATTTGCTGTTTTATCAACTGCCAATTTTGTTTATTTTTAAAAATCTTGCCATCTTCTGTTCAGCTAACTGTTTTTCACATTTTTGCCATTTACTGTTTTGTTAACTGTCTCTCTTCATTTATTCTCCATATTTTTGTTATCTTCTCTTTTGCTAACGGTCTTTATTTGTTATTTTTCACTTTTTTTGTCATTTGCTCTTTGTCAACTGAGAATTGCCGCAATATCAATATCAATATATGAATATATAAAAAAGACAGAAGTATTAAAATTGATTCAATCAAGATTTCAATAAGCATAATGCACCCAGAATTGAATTCTGTTTTGAGAAAAAATTCTCTCTAAAAAACATTGTCACATTATTACAAAAATGATTAATATATTTAATTTCAAAATTGTTAATGTAGTACACCCAAAATAAGCATGCAAATTTAAATTTCTTAAGAGCTATTAGTGCTTGTGAAAAGCAAGATAAAACAATCATATGATTAAGTTTATGGAGCAAACTAATCGCGACCACATATGCGATAATTTCTTCTTGCAAATTAACGATAGTTACTTTTATTTTATATATATTCCGCCAACTTGCTCTTCATAAACAAAGTTTTGCCAACATTTCTGTTTCATCTATCATGACAAACAGCCAAAAAAGTGATCTACTAAATATACTAAAAAACAATAAAGTAAAGAAAATCAACCTCATTACTATACCAGGCCTAGAGTCTAATAAATAAATAAGTTGAATGAACTTCCACTTATGCACCTAAGATTCAATAATTCTGCTCATATGATTTATGATTTTAGAATTCCCCCTTTCCTCGTTCTTGCTTCGGTATTCGTTTGCCGATGTATGTGTAGAGTGCAAAGACTTACGACACTCCTCCTTAAATTTGCAAAATACAAAGGTTTATGGAATCAAAAGATTGTATACCCTAGGTCTTAAACTGCGATTCTTTGTTTCTCATACTAGTAATTGCTATTTTAACCAAAACATCTGAAATATTGAACAGAAAAACACAACAGAATTTTTGTTTGGTTAAAATCAAATATACATAGGATTGATACCAATACATACAAACAAAACATCATAAACATGAAATAGATACATGAAAAATAATAGCCCTGTAAATGTCCAATACTATTTATAGAAAAAACTGCTTAAATTGAAGATAAAGATTTAGAGAGCGTCCTAAATAGTTATCTCCAAATAGTCCTGAGCAGAGAAGGCCATTGGAGGATTGATTGTTTCATTAGTTAAGTAAAAATTAAACGTCCATTGAGCAGAACTTCAACTAAATCAGGATGAAAACAAGTAAATCAATTTAATCAATTTACAAGAAACGAGTAAAAAGGTACGCGTACAATGTACACATAATTGAAATACTAACAATTATGAAAACGGCAGAAAAAAAAAGAAATTCATTGAAAATAAAAACAAACGTTGATCTTCAAACAAAAAGGATTAGAAATCCTAAATTGAATTTTAATGCAAAAGATATTTTTTAATATAAATATTGTTGTGCCTTAATCTTTTATGCAAGACTATTCTTTGCCTCAATTGTTCATGTTAATTATCTCCTTTAGAAAAAATCTTAGACATAAAAAATTAGAAATAAATAAGAAAGCAACAAATTTTTACATGAATACAACAAAGATTTCATTTAAACCTAAAACAATTTACAGTATGAAATGAAACCCCGCATATTAAAATTAAGGTATATACCGGCAAAATGCTCCATATGTAACAAAATTGTATGTTAAAGTCTTTTTGTCGTTTGTCTTTACAAGTCACGTTACATTACGGTCAAATTTATAATTTAAAGTTTACACAGCTGCTGTGGTCACTAAAATTCACAAACTATAGCTACTGACCTTTTCTGCTTTACAATGTACTAACCATTTAAGTGTTACTATAAACTACTTCAACTTTATGACTTGGTCAGGTTTGTCGTGATGGTCATCTGAAGGGAGATGTATAAAAGGCAGACGACTGGCTCTGTCTCAGTATTGACCACCAACTTAAGTGTTCGTTAGGAGTCAACACCTCAACATGGGAATTGTTTACTTTCTATCTCTTGTGGCCTTAGCCGGTAAGTCTTTTTGTGCTTTATTTAAATTTAAGTTGATGTATAGAGATAGGTTTCCAGGTGAATTGTGATTTTCGGCGATTGTGGGTGTTTCCTGTCATCTTTTCTTCGCAATTGTTGTTTTTTGAAATCCTGTTGAAGAGTGTTGGTTGAACCTGAATGGTTATCGATTCATTGCTTGTATAAACCAGCATTGTTAAAAGTTTATTTTATGTCCAAAAACAGATATTTCATATGTTCATTTATTGTATGGCTTTAAAAAAATACGTCACAACGGGGAACATTTGTGTTGCACAATTCTCATGGTCAGTTTTTTGAGAACCTAGTAATTTTCTAATCACTCAATCTATGCTCTTTTATATTTATATAACCATCAACTTCGAATTATATTCATATATTTTAAGACATATAAGCAGCTAATGAAAAATGAAGCAAATATTACCAGAGGCTCCAAGGAGCCTGTATCGCTCACCTGGCTTTCAGTTGCCAAAATCAAGCTAACATTGTAAGTTATACATTTGAACTTCAGTCTCTCAAACTTTGGAAGCTCGAACACCACAAATATCTTGAAGTCTGATCATTTTTACTATATATTTTTGGGGTGCTTTTTGACAAAAAAAGGTTTTTGCTAAAGACCACATTCTAGACCAGATTTGAAGTGCAGACATCATTTTCAAAACGGCAGTCAACAACAATTTTAACACCATATTTTTAAGTTACGACATCAATATCTATTTGGAAAACAAATTTCATTGAAATTGGACAATGTTGAATTTTCCTGCCTTTTTTGGCAGCCTTTTGAAAATGGCAGTCAACAAACGATTTTCATCACCAGTTTTGAAGTCGCAACATCAATATCTATTTGGAAACCAAATTTCATTGAAATTGGACAATGTTGAATTTTCCCGCCCTTTTTGGCAGCCATTTGAAAATGACAGTCAATAATTTTCATCATCAGTTTTGAAGTCGCAACATCACAACATCAATATGTATTTGGAAACCAAATTTCATTGAAATCGGACAATGTTGAATTTTCCCACCTTTTTGGTGGCCATTTTGAAAATGGCAGTCAACGAACAAATTTTAACTTGAGTTTTTGTAGTCACAATATCAATATCTATTTGGAAACCAAATTTCATTGAAATTGGACAATGTTGAATTTTCCCGCCCTTTTTGGCAGCCATTTGAAAATGACAGTCAACAAACAATTTTCATCCCAAGTTTTGAAGTCACAACATCAATATGTATTTGGAAACCAAATTTCATGGAAATCGCACAATATTGAACTTTCCCACCTTTTTGGTGGCCATTTTGAAAATGGCAGTCAACGAACAATTTTTGTAGTCACAATATCAATATCTATTTTGAAATCAAATTTCATTGAAATCGGACAATGTTGAATTTTCCCGCCTTTTTACGGGCCATTTTGAAAGTGGCCGTCAACGAACAACTTTAAACACCAGTTTTGAAGTCTCCACAGAATGGCAAACATTTCATCAATACACTTAACCTTCATCTTCTACAGTTTTGGAAATAAAAGACAAAAAAGAAGATTTTAAAAATTATGTGAAAAAAGGGCAAAAACTCCTATAAAGGTTTCTTGATTTTCTTAAAAAATATCAGGGTTCGGTAGATCTTGATTTGCTGAACATTTTTGTATTTACACTTGACCTCTATCTGTTACGCTTTTTATAATAAAAACTAAAAAAATGTAAAAAGTTTGAACATTTTCGGAAAAAAGAGTTAGAATTCAGATGATTTTCTTCAAAATTGCACAGTAGGTAGATCTTCTGATGCTGATCAATTGAACAACCCGTCAAAGTTTTGATAACTGTAACGGTTTTCCAGTTATTGGCCTAAACTGCAATTTACCCCTATGTTCTATTTTTAGCAATGGCGGCCATCTTGTTTGACCAGCCGACTAATCAAACATAATTTTGAAAGTGCATACCCTGGTGATGAGTCTGGCAAAGTTTGTTTACAATTGGTCCAGCAGTTTCAGAGGAGAAAATTTTAGAATTATTGACGGATGACAGACGACGGACGGACGCAAAGTGATGGCAAAAGCTCACCTGGCATTTTAGAAACGTTTCCCGACACCATTTTGACGTCTTATATATCAAAACTTTTTACAAGGATTTTCAAAATTTTATGCCTTATGCCGTTCTTCTGACAGTTCTTTTCAAAACAAAATGGCACGAATTTACATTCTAATTTTAAAATTTGTTATTCTCATACTCCCTTTGTTCAGCTCAAATTCATCAATAAATCTTGTATTGAACAGTTCTCACGTTCTGTTCCATCGTTCGCTTTAACATACATTTCGTTGTTGGTCAATTATATAATAAGGCTTAACAGTACTTCGAATAATTAAGTTTGCCTCAAAATACTTCTACCCGTGTTTTCGTTTGAATCTTCTTTTAAATGATGATTATACGTCAGTAATTATTTTGTATTGTGGAAAATGTCTTTTTTTATAGTTGTATCTGCAAAAAAGTATACAGCAGTTCATCCTAGTATGGACCTGATAGAAGAGGCCAACAAACTGGTAAGTTTAAAAGAAAAGTTGTCCTTCGCTTTGCTCATCCAAACATAAAAAAATTTAAGACTAAAACGCAAATAGGATACGAGTTCCACATTAAAAAGCTGAGAATCTAGAGAGAAATTTTAATACAATTAATAAGAAAATAACGTTAAATGCAGCGCATCTCTGATGATGGGGGAAAATCGTGAAAATATGCATCTACAACGAGAAAATATCATAGATATAAATATGGCTAAAGCAAACATAAGTAAACTTATCCAAGTGGTTCCGTGTGGAAACCTCGATGTTTAAAATACCTGAACATCAACTTAAATACCCCACCCTAGTCACATCTAAACCTTTCGCACAAAATATTTACTTTAAAACCAAAGAAAATAGAAAAAAATTACCGGAAAGACTTTACCCGTTTACAAAATGTCAATCCTTACTACTTACTGAAAATATGACCCAATACTATAGTCGTAAATACATATATAACACAATTTAATGTGTCCCAACAACAATCACGTTTCGACAGCAAATACCAAAATGTAATTATGTCTTTGAAATAACCACTCTAAGAAAAAAAAGGGAAAACAAATTTACTCTACAAACTGAAAAAGTATAATAACAAGAAAGAAACAAATTTCATTTAACTAATATGTTAAGCACTAGAAAGCTACATATATTGACCTGATGTCTTTTTGTAGAGCAAGAAACATAATAAGATTCTACATTAACATCCGCATGTAGGAATGAGGCGCTGAAATCGTAACATATACTGAGAATTGAAATAGAGCCTAAATCAAATCGTCTTATATTGCAATAAATTATTTTTTGTAATTCTATTTATTTATTTGCGAAGGATTTGAGTCAAGGCGGCAGAATTGTAGGAGGTTCTAATGCTAACATTGCTGACTACCCATGGCAAGTGTCTCTCCGATATTCCGGCAGCCATATTTGTGGAGCCAGTATTATTAACTCAAGATGGGTTGTATCAGCAGCTCACTGTACACAGTAAGTAAAATACTGAAGAAAGTGTAAATACGAAAGCCAATCATTATGTATAAGGAATTTACATGGTTAACATAAATAAAATATACGTCTTCGATGTTTTTGTCTAAATTGTCAGAAGAAAACGTGAATAGTGTTAGAAAATTGTCAAAAACAGTTTAATAATTTTATTTTTAATCTGTTGTTAATCATCTGAGCAGATGCGATTTTCCTTTAATAAGTTTCACCTGCTTGGTCTTTTTTGCCTCTTGGACTTTTGCTCTTGACAATTCTGTTTTCGTAATTTCGTTATTAAAGCCATTTAAACTGTAGCTCTGATTTTTCTAAGCTGTTTTTACTGTAGATTTTTTATCCATGGAATAAGCTTTTATAACTGTTTGGTTCTCTTACAAACTTTGTGTAACAAAATATCAAACAAAATCCAAACCATGTCATAACAATAGAATTCCAGTGTTTATTTACATATTCTGGGTATTTTAGTCTCTATACTTTCCTTTTATTACAGAAACAACCCTACAGGATACTCCGTGCGTGCTGGATCTAGTGACCGATTGTCTGGTGGACAAGTAATCAATGTAGTCAGAGTTATCAATGTAAGTTTATCATACTGAAATTGTTGTATGTAGGAACTTATGCATGTTTGAATCGTTGGTGAATAAATGTAGATAATACTGGAAATCATAGAATGATGATTTTAAAATTATGGTGTTTTTTTTAAATACATATCGGGAATCATTTCATACTCTTCACTAGATATTTCATAATTCTTAAGATACCGGATTAAGTGTACAATATTATGGCGCATTTTGTCAAAATGTGGTAGAGGCCAAAATACTGGAAAGCTATACATAAAAAACATTCTTGGGAGATAATAAACGCATGAGTATCATATGATGAAAATTGAAACATTTCGCCTCATGCATAGGTCATTCTTAAGGTACACATGTATATCTTCAATAAACTGGTAAAGCGATAGCGATCCAGCAAGCCATACAAAAAAATCGAAACCTTTCTATTATTTCAATGTTTCAGTTCAGGCAAATGAAATATATTCACATTAATTTAACGAGTAGAATTTCATTTCACAAATAATGTAATTTCAAATGTTTATTAATGTTACGTTTAAAAATGTTCAATTTTTCTTTTTTGGAAATCCTTTCCCTTCAGGCTTTTATTTTGTCCCATGTACATTTACTCCATGTCCTTTTATTTGTTCATTTAAGATTTATGTGTATATATTTTTATATACTGTTTCATCTTGTCAGTCCTTGCCAAACACAAAATCCAAAAAAAACTTAATTCGATTCCATACCACTTAACAGAAAAATATATATATGTTTCATTCCAAAACAAACATCTCCAACCAGATGACTGAACTTTAACAAATATGAAACATTTCATGTTGCAGCACCAAAACTATAACAAAGGACAAGGGACATTTGCAAATGATATATCAGTTCTAGAATTGGCAGAAGATCTAACTATGGGTACAAATGTTCAGGCTATTGATCTTGCTTCATCATCAAGTGAACCAGCTGTTGGAGCTACATGCTATCTTTCAGGATGGGGAAGAACTTCCGGTACAAGCTGTAAGTCTGCTATTGGTTTATTATTGAAAAATCTTAAAGTAATAATTTCATTTTTTTATTTTTTTATTTATTTATTTATTTATTT
>MJUU01067734.1:21581-43457 GCA_002080025.1 Modiolus philippinarum
TTTTTTTTTTTTGACATTGTTCAATTCTTTATTTTAACATTACACATACACATTACAATATACCCTACAAGTACAGGCGATCCTTGTAAGTTTCAAAACATATATAAAACAGAATAAATGCTTTCAATACGAAACATTGTCAGTTTCACAGCAAATGCCAAGGTCGTTAATCTGACACACATGATATATAAATACATTCAATACATACTACACTTCGATCCGGTGATTGACCTTTATTTAGGACATGTGTACTTTAACCGTCCACGTGTTTAATTCTAAATAACTATCAAACCAGATTAAAGAAGCAAGTAAGTTAAAGTTTATTATTACACTACAGGAGCTCTAGACCAATACATTTACAATGTAATTTATTATTGTACTTCAGGGTCCAACTCTTGAGCAATAAATTCTATATTATTGAGAAAGGAGATAATTTTATTCGATTTGATTAGGAAGTATTCTGAAAATTCTAGCACCTCCGTTTAAAGTCATTAAACGTAACAATATTCGGCTCGATATTTGTTTACCTTGGTACCCGGGGGGTCACTTCCACATATTCTTGGTAGGGGTGTGCAGCTGGGTTGCCGGAGACACCCCCTATTCATATATTTCTTAAGTCAAAAATGTATACCTAATCATATATTTTTGTCAGAAATAACGACCTATTCATATATTGGATCATCAAAAATGGATAGTATACAGTAATGTCAAAAGTCATTGGTTAACATGTGTCTCTAATCTGACTGTGATTTGAAGGCACCGGCTGCGAAGATAATCAGTCTAATACTTATCTTAATTGATAATCAAATGTTGTATCAGATTTGTGTCTGAAACTGAATAAGGTGACCATATCAGATATTATCTGTATAAATAATGTAGGGCTTATCATATATTTTATCTGAAATTAACGACCTATTCATATATTTCCAAGCCAAAAATACCTACCTATTCCAGCGGCTCATCCCTATTATCATCAATATAGGAAGTGACACCCCGGGCCTTGGTACTTAAGGATATTCCTATTGTTCCATATAATCCATTTTGCGATGTTTATTACAGTATTTATCGTGCGGTTTTGTGTTTCTTGAAATTCATAGAAACCTTAAATTACATATCGTTCATTTAATTCCTTGTCTATTTAAAATATATTGATTACATCAAATAATTTTTGCCAAAATGTTCGTATTATGTCACAACTATAAAACAGACGTAAAAGTGATTCCGTTGTAGTTTTACAGAAGTGACAGCTCCCATTTGACCTACCCATTTTTGTAACTTTTCTTCAGTATATATTATATTATGAATAATTTTCCAACTAAGTTGTTTATGTTTCCTTTTTGCGTAATATTGTACACTCCCCCTCCATATTTGTGACCAATTAAGTTGAATATTAAAATACTCATTCCATTTTATTTCAGCAATTGGTGATGTATCTTTCTTAAAAACGTTTTGTAATTTGTTTAATTTTATATCTTTTACAGTCAAAAATTTATTATTTTGGTCGTAAAACTCAAAATTATTTTTAATAAGAAAGGGATTTATTTTTAACTCAGCAGTCTCCTCATTGTCCGTTTTTAAAGTATTTTTCAATAATTTTTTTTAGAAACTATAAGGTTTTCTTATATTACATTACTGACACGAGCGAAAGAAATACTAGTGCGACATCAAACATACTACGGTTATATTAAAACTACAAATACTAGCTAGAAGGAAATAACATTTTTTTTACGCTCAGATGTGATGTGATCAATATTCATGTATATGCCTAGGTATAAAACTAATCTAAAATCCTTTTCATTTTAAGTTTGAAGTGCATGTATTCAAGTTTTGAAATTATTGAAGAATCTGAATTGAGGCTTCTAGTTATGGAAATTTGAGACAATTGAGTTAGAGTTACGTCTTGGGGGTTCTTGGTTCCAAAGTTTGAGACATCAACATTTGTCTTTATAATATATTCTAGTATTAAATAATTGGGCTAAAGGACAATGAAAAGTAAAAAATCATGTACTTTGTGATCTAGGATTGTTAAACTGATTTACCTCTGATATATTTATATATATCTAGCATATAAAATACGCACATTTATCAAAGTGAGACAATGTGAAAATTTTCGCTGTAATCGTTCATAACAACATACATTAGAAATTAAAAGTTTTCATTAATAAGTACAGTACACATTTGATCAGGCAATGAAAATGATTAGCGAGGATGATTTCCAGAAAATGATATATTGGCTTGATCATTTTTTTATTTAATAATGGCTCATTTTTTTTATTTATGTAGCATTGCCACGTACACTACAAGATGTCGCTATGACTATAATCTCCAACTCAGAATGTCAAAGTGCAATGTCCAGTGTCGGAGGTGCAACCATCGTCTCATCACATATATGTATTAGTTCAAATGCTGTAGAATCTGCTTGTAACGTAAGTATAGTTACGTTTTAATAAAGATCAACTACTCCTATTATTTAACAATATAGCAAGCACTTAAAATTATCTATTCATCCTTTATCTGCACTGAAGAGACATATGGCGTCGAAATGCGCATATGCAGAAAATAAATTCACAGTAACTTCTGTATTTAGTCATTTGAAACAATGATATACATGTTTTCTGATTTGGTTTTGATCTTAGTAGCTAAAAACTATTACAGAAAAGTAAATGTGATTGGTGTAACATAGGAGAGATAATTATTGTCGATCTTGCAGGTAACATATGAGCATAACATTTTGATATTTTTTATTTAAACATTCTCCGTGTTGATTTATTTCATGTTTCTTGTGAAAAGAGTCGACAGAGTTTTTTTTCAGAGGTCAATACTACGTGCTGGGAAGCTTTTTTGTTTAAGTTTGAAGTTAAAAATCAAGACTTTTTCACATGCTTTGATATTAATTGAAATAATGGCTACATAACTGAATACCGAAATTACTGTAAATTTGAATTCTGCAGATGGCCATTTCGACGACTTATGTAAAATGAATTAAAATATATGCAACACAAATTCCACATGTTTACAAAGGTAAAGCGAAAAAAATGTAAAATATGCTTTTAAACGTTAGCAAGCATAAGAATATATTTTTCTGTTAAACAGGGAGACAGTGGTGGACCTATGACATGCTTTAGATCAGACGGTACACCTTTCCTGGCAGGTGCTACTTCCTGGGGAGTAAGTGGTTGTCCTGGAACTTACCCAAGTGTATACACCCGAGTGTCATCTTTTGGGTCATGGATAAACAGCAATATCGCGTAAAAACCTTAATATTGAAATCTTGCAATAAAGAAAATGTTATATAGATGTTTTTTATTTAAATTACTCAAAATATTGCGTGACATGTATTTCTATAATAGAATCTGCACTGAGTGATTGGTTGCTTGGCGCAAATTAAAGTGATACATTTCCTTTGCACTTACATGAATGACGTTAAGTAGACCCGACTCCGACCTGCTGTTGGGTGTGGGGTTTCCTCACCGTTCATTGAAGATCTTATGATGACTTTGAATTGTTATTACTCCCCTTTGGGTCGTTGTCTCTTTGACACATTCCCCGTTTCCCTTCTTTTTCTATATAGAACTATAAAGCATGGGACTTATAAATACATCGGCAATTAAATAAGCAAGCAAAAAGAAGAGGAATCCAAAATCGAAAAAAACACGGCAATATATATCCACACTGATACAACAAGACAATGGTAATCCAAATAAACAAAAATAAATGAGAACGCAACAAAACTTGCGCACTAGAATTGTGAACCCCTGAAACACGGAAGCATCATGGCTGAAATGCTACGGACGAGAAAGCATGATCTCCTCCACGCAGACAGAAAGGATAAGGTATTGCGCTAGCCGGCAGTTTAGCGGCGGGCACTCTTTTCCCCCATTTTCCAAAAATGCATTTGTTCTAATTCTCCCTTTTTCAGGGTAGTGATCATGGAAATAATTCTAGCCTAGGTACCAAGTTTTGATATCCCGAGGTCTATAGTTGTTAACGTTTGATTTTTTTTCATTGGGGTTTTCTTTTGTCGTTCACTGTTTGATAATGACGTGTTATTGTGATTTTCGGCCATTGTAGGTGTTTCCTGTTATCTTTTCGTTTATATCTGAAAGATCTGTCAGTTAACAAATTGGTTTTCTAACCCGAGAGAATTCCAAGTAACTAACCCCTAAAGTGCCAAGGTAAACTTTTCAGAAGCTGAAAATATGTTCGGTATTAGAACGACAAGGACAAATCTGTACCATAATATTACCGATGAATTAACATTGTCATATACAACACAAAGAACCAAAGCACTGACATTGTGAACTTCCATTGCAAATCGGGAGGATCATCAGGTGTTTCGTAAGGGTAAGCATGATCTGCTCCAAATTTGGCACCCCTCACACTGCCAATGAAAAGTCCAGTTCTTTTCATATTCGGTGTTTTAGTTCGATTATAAACTCTGGATTTAATCGAAGACATCACTTTAACAAATGAGTTGTGAAATGTAGACGCAATATTACTGCCAAAGAAAAAAACGACAGTTCACTACTAGAAAATGATATCCTCATGACTGTTGTACAATATAAGTCCAGATGTGATACTGATGATGGTGTATCGGTTGTCTCTTTGATTTTAANCGTAGCTTATCCTTCAATTGAGGACTGTTCAATAAAGAAGATAATCTATATAACGGAATCTGAAATTAAAGGCCTTATTCTTATGCTAGTTTATTGTTTTTCTGAACAAGCCCTTGTATGAACCTAGCTTCATACGAAAAAGCGGCTAAAAGAGGTGCACAATAAGTCACAATAGGTATTCATGTCCTAAAATTGTACGGATATTTTATCAATCAAAATTCAAGCAGCGCGATGACATTCTCTTCTTATCAGTGTGGTCGTTTAACAGAAAGGCGACATTTTTCTTAGCACCACATATGAATATCCTTTTTCGCCTTTTTTTGATACAGAAAGACTGATGACTTCAGTAAGTAATGAAGTCAGAAGCTTTGAAAGAGGATTTGTTGTGCATTTGGCAACCCAGCAATATATACTTGTTTGTAAGATAAGAGCATTTATGTAACTAAGGTACTAAGTACATACCAGGCAGGTTGCTTGCAACGAAGTTGAACTCGGCTATTGGTTTGGTGTTGCGGGCGGGCGGACGTCAAACATTGGTTTCCGGATGGTAACTCAAAAAGATTACATCCAATTGAAATGAAACTTGAATATATTGTTTGGTACAAGGAGGGGGAACCCTATTGATTTTGGAGAAAGTATGTCAAAGGTCAAGGTCACACTGATCGAAAATAGACTGAAAATTTTAAGAAACATTTGGTTTCCGGATGATAACTCAAAAAGTTTACATTCAATTGAAATGAAACTGATATGTTGTTGGATACCAGGAGCTGAGTAAGAACCTTTTTCATTTTGGAGAAAATGGGTCAAAGGTCAAGGTCAAATTGACCGAAAATAGACTGAAACTTTCAGAAAAAATTGATCTCCGGATGGTTACTCAAAAAGTTAACATCCTATTGAAATGAAACCTGGATGTATTCTTGGGTACCAAAAGGGGGGAACCCTATTGATATTGGAGAAAGTATGTCAAAGGTCGAGGTCACGTTGACCGAAAATTTAAGAAAAAATTGATTTCTGGATGATAACTCAAAAAATTTATATCCATTGAAATGAAACTTAGATATGTTGTTGGATACTAGGAGGGGAGGAATCCTATTGATTTTGGAGAAAGTAGGTCAGAGGTCAAGGTCACACTGACCGAAAATAGACTGAAAAATTCAGAAAAATTTGGTTTCCGGATGATAAAGTTTACATCCTTTTGAAATGAAACTTGGATATATTGTTATTACTCCCCTTTGGGTCGTTGTCTCTTTGGCACATTCTCCGTTTCCCTTTTTTTCGATATAGAACATAAAGCATAGGACTTATAAATACATCGGCAATTAAATAAGAAAGCAAAAAAGGAGAAAGAGGAATCCAAAATCGAAAAAAACACGGCTATATATATCCACACTAATACAGCAATACAATGATAACCTAAATAAACAAAAATAAACAAGAACGCAACAAAACTTGAGCACTAGAATTGTGAACCCCTGAAACACGGAAGCATCATGGCTGAGATGCTACGGACGAGAGAGCATGATCTGCTCAACGCAAACAGCAGGGATAAGGTATTGCGCTTGCCGGCAGTTTAGCGGCGGGCACTCTTTTCCCCCATGTCCCCCAAAAGGCATTTGTTCTAATTCTCCCTTTTTCAGGGTAGTGATCATGGAAATAATAATTATTTAATAAAAGATTGGAACTTTAAATGAAATAAAAACTTTATGGATGAAACACGGCCGCAATTTACATGTAGGCAAGATATGACAAGAGGATACAAACTGCCAAAAATATGTGAACGGGCAAGAAGGCGTCCCACTGGTAACAATAGAACAGTAATTCCTCTGTGTCACCTAACAGAGAAAAAGGAGGAGCACGACCCCCACTTACACTAGGCCATATGTATCACTATTCATACCCCGTTTATCTAAAGGGTAGACAAAAAATCAAATCTGGTACCAGAAATGAACCGGCCGCTCTGGTGAAACAATTGTTCATCGTAGTAGTGTGGGGATGGTGGGGGGTTAAATTTTTATAAGCGATCGTGTTCACCTTTGGTGTGAGCAACAAAGGGAGACTATAATTTTGTAATTCTGAAAAAGGACGGACAGGGCAAAATCCGGAATAGCAAAAACGCCACTTAAAATACATGCGTTCAACTTTTATTAAACTTGTTTTATCATAAATGTGATAACCAATATTAATAAAAGATTGGAACTTTAAATGAAATAAAAACTTTATGGATGAAATACGGCCGCAATTTACATGTAGGCAAGATATGACAAGAGGATACAAACTGCCAAAAATATGTGAACGGGCAAGTTGGTGTCCCACTGGTAACAATAGAACAGTAATTCCTCTGTGTCACCTAACAGAGAAAAAGGAGGAGAACGACCTCCCACTCACACTAGGCCATATGAATCAATATTCATACCCCGTTTATCTAAAGGGTAGACAAAAATTCAAACCTAGCACCAGAAATGAACCGGCCGCTCTGGTGAAACAGGAGTCAGCCTTACACTTATTAACCAGACCGTCCAGTGGTACCACTGGTCGATAATAAAATATATGGTCTAACGCAGAATTCTATCAGTCGTTGCCCCACTTTCCTCTTGTCAGATCCCGCCAAATGAGTAGGTCTATACCTGCTCACCGCCAAATAAGTAAATAAGACAGATAACCTATGGGAGGGTCTCATCACAGGATGACAAAGAAATTGTTCATTTGAGTTAAACAGAGACGGGAAAGGAACGATTATCAGTAGTCATAAACATTTCCAATGCCCCTCGAAAGTTATTTAAAAAGGCATCATTTCCAATATCTGACAAATGAATACCGTCGAACCTGTACAATGTTCGTTCACGCTCAAGTATATTAGGATGCCTAATAACAAATCCTCGTTATATTTCTTGTACACAAATTTTGCGTGACGCTAGGTTTACTCTTTTGCGGGTTCGTTCAACAGATTTGTGGTTGTCCGCAAAATGCCAATAACGCCTGGGTAAAATATCACTCCAGACATTTTTTAAGGCAGGATAGAGTGCTCGTAATCGCAATATATCTAATCTGATGCATTCAATGAGTTCCTTTCTCTTTGTTAATGCCAAGTCATTAGATCCTAAACGTATAATTAGCAAATTTGGAAGTGGAAAAGTGTTCAAATAATTATCAAATGACATGATAAGACCGTCCCACTTCATCCCTCGTTTCCCGTACCAGTGAAGCCGGATGCCCCTGGACTGTAATCCAAGATTTGAACCTCTTATTCGGCCACTAGCACGTCTAGCTACCCAATATACTATGGAGGACCCCAAGAACCATATATGTTGTGCACTTAAAAATACAAAAACTACATGTATATATATAAGAAAAACCAAAAAACAACGCTACAGGCTATTTGAATTACAACTAATACATTTGTATGTAATGCAAAGTGTGATATAAATTAATACAAACGAATGTAGCTTGAAAAAGGCGTTCGAAGACCAACGACCCCATCGTTTAATTTCGGGATCAGAAATTCTTGCTTTTGAAAAAATTCGGTTCCACCCCTATGCGACAAGAATGTGACCGTATATGACTACTATTTCCACAAAATGTAAGTGCCTTTTGTAAAGCTGAGTTGAATTGAAATCTAGTCAAGAAGGAACCGTCATAGTTCACAAATAAGGGTGCATTATTAACAGGGTATCGTAAATTCAGAAACTTTTGCCATAAAAATACTGGACAAATTTCAGATGACCGATTTTTTAAAACGAGGGATACTTGATCTCCTCGCTGGTCGGCTTTCGAGCTTCGAATGTTTAAATGCAACTCCTTGACAGCGCCCTTGATAACGAAAGAAACATCATTTACCAAAATGGTGTGTATGCCAATATTTACTTTACTGTCCGTAGTGACTTCCCTTACTCTAAGTAATGCGAAAAAGGCAATACTGAATATTGTTTGAAACAAAATTGATTCATAGCTGGAAGTACAGACAAACGGGAGTGCATGAATTAACTTCTGTAGTAGCTCCCTAGATATGGGAACACGTATATCGGTTATTTTTCCAGATTTCCTACGAGCCCTCTCGATCAACTTGGTGACGAGAAAACTGTTTGCTCTGTCCTCGCATCCAAGCATTTTATGTTTATGACTAATTCCTGAAATGTATGTGGATATATAAGATGGAGACATATGAGAAAGGGAAAAATAAGCTATATATTTTAATAAAACATCTAAGGGGGCGGGCCAAACATGCGGAAAATGATAATCATGTCTGAATTTCTCAAAGGACTGCACTGCCGTTTTGTATGTTTTCCATGTATTATTTGCGAGGGAATAATTGAGCAAAATGTTTGCTTCAGTGTCGAAATCATAAATAGATGGTCTGGAACAATCTCGGGTTTTTCTTCTGCTGAAGGTGCCACTGTTCTGAAAAGCTGTAAATTGAAACGTGATTAGGCATCAGCAATAATGTTACATAAACCCGGAATATGTTGAGCTTTTATCATAATGTTGTACTGAAGAGACAAAAGAACCAGCTTACGGACCAATACCATGAACCTCGTTGGTTTGCTGGATTTTTTATTTAAAATTGTCACAACTGCCTGATTGTCAATTGAAAATATCAATTTCTTATTTCTTAGTTGTGAACCTCAAATATGCAAGGCGAGCACCACTTAAAATAGTTCTAAAAATGTTATGTCTTTCAAGATACCCCTTTCTATATATGTATCAGGCCAAGAAGCGTGTGCCCACTTTCGCTGAAAATAAATGCCAAAACTTTTCCAACCCCACCGGCACTGTCTGTGTATACTTCTACGGTCTCATTAGAAGTCCAAAGCTGATCTAGCATTAATGTAATTCCATTATGCTTTTGCAAAAACGTAAACCTCATTTCCAATTCTCGTTTCATCTCATTAGATACACGGATTCGATGCCAGGACTTTTTTACGTTGCATGTAGCATCGATAAGTCTTCGGCAAAATGCTCTGCCGGGTGCAATAACCTGACAAGCGAATTTTAAAGACCCAATTAAAGACTAGAGATTTTTTAATTTAACTTTTTTGCTGTTAATTATGTCCAAAATTCGCTTTCTCAAATCAATGAGTTTTTCTGTTGGGAGCCCTAGTTCCATTTTTATAGTTTCAATTTCGATACCTAAAAAAAATAGGATTTCAGTTGGTAAAACTGTTTTTTCCTCTGCCAGTGGAACCCCCACTCATTACAAACTGAACGGAAATTGTTCAATAAATAAAAACACTGATCGGTACCTGCTTTACCGCCCAAAAAGGAAATCGTCCGAATAATGTAATTAAGTTTTATAAAGACTGCGTTCAGCGATGTACCAGTGCAATGCTGTGGAAAATTTTTCAAATAAGTTACAACTGACACTTGCCCCGAAAGGCAAACATCGATCAAAAAAGAACTTGTCATCAAATCGGAATCCCAATTGATCAAAATCTCCTGGCCATATTTTAAGTAACCGAAAAGCTGACTTTATATCAGCCTTGGAGAGTAAAGCGCCTTTTCCTAACTTCTGTACCATTAAAACTGCGTCATCAATGCTAGAATATCGGACTGTGCAAAATTGGCGGTCTATGAAATCGTTAAGCGACTGATTAAGAGGATAGGATAAATTAGGGATTAATCGGATTCACCTTCGGTTTTCTTGGGAACTAGGGCAAGCGGAGAAAACCGAAATGTTGGGAAGGGGGAGACAAAAAAGGACCAGCCAACGACCGAGATTTATTTCCTTGTCTAATTTTTCGCGTACAATTTTTGCATGACGTGTACAACTGTTAGAATTTCTAAAAATGCTCCCACCTCTTGGGCCCGCATAATTTAACTTAAAGCCGAATTTTAAACCGAAAACTATCTCCCGAGCTAGACTCTGATCTGGGTAATTGCTTAAACATTTTTCGACAACAAAACTTTTAATAGGCGATTTTCCGAGTTTATATAATTCAAGAGAATCTGGCATGTCACGATTGACATTTATAACTACGGTCGCGGTTTCGCCATTAACTTTTGCAGTTGTTAGCTGGGTGTGGTCCGTTACATTTAGTGCATTTATGCTCGAATTTACACTGGTTTCCGAAGGTACAGACACCTCTATTGAAACGCCAACATTTGCGCTCACGCATTTGAGTGCTTCCCCCGAAACGAAAAGAACTCGAACTGTTACTACCTGTAGTGTTGACGACTTCGGACTTTGTTATGGAAGGGGGCTTCGAAGTACCAGTAAAATGTCTTTGTTGGGGTGTTGCGCTGCATATAACCTACAGCTCCTGGTCAATGAGACCCAAAGATGTTGCCGGGTATCTTGCCTTCTTGAGCCTGTACTGCTCATCGTAGTCAATCCAACCACTGCTTTTCGATGCGGCTAATCTTACACTTTGCATGTATTTCAAGTATTGTTATGCTCTTAAAGGCCATTTTTCTAGCAAAATACTCATGTAAATTATGAACGCAGATGTCCATACATGAATATTTTGAATTTGTTCTGGCTTCTTATTAACCACTGTAAGTACACCCCCTTTTAAAACAAATTCCTCGTCCAAAAAAGAGTCGTTAGTTAAGTCTCTTGCGGATTTTAGCAAGACACTCAACTGTATGAAGTCCCCCCTCCAAATTTTTTCTTTAATTTTCATTGGTATATGAACAGAAATAGGATCAAAAATACTACCAAATTCTTCCGGGACATAGTTTTCTGGTAAAGATGCCCCCGGATTTAACAAAACAAAGTTCTCATTTGCTGCAATGTTATCCGTACCCGCTGGTAAAGCTATGCCTGGATTCTGCTGTGGAACCAAAGCAATAGGGGGCTGAACAAGTTGAGCACTGCCACTTGCAGTCGAATCAAACTGAGCACTACCACTTGCAGTCGAATCAAACTGAGCACTGCCACATGCGGTTGGAACTACGTTGTTGCTTGTTGCCGACGCAAATTGATCACAGGGGCCAGACTGTGACGTAGTTGTAGCATATGGAGGCTGAACAAGCTGTATATTTGCAGTTGAAACAAGCTGAGTATTAGTTGCTGGAATATCTGTACCATGAACACTGTTAATGAATTGACCGCTGGGGCCAGGCTGTGTTGAAGTCGGTATGACTAAATCATGGTTAACCGGCTCAATATTTCCAACATTTGTGGCTAGAACTGAAGATTTAGAAGTCCTGTAAAGGGTAGATGTATTCCCAGTTGAATTAGATGCAACCGCTGTTTCATCAATAAGGCTGCATCTTCCATTGTCATTAGATGACCTCGGATGTCCTTGATTAGCACCAGCTTGATTACGTGATTTTATTCTTCTTCCTTTTTTTTTTATTATTCCTCAAATTTCCACCATCCTGTGCTGCAATGTGTCTCTTGGTAGCTTTCCTGTTTCTTTTTGGAGGTTGCATTGTCCAAATTAAACTGATGATGACCGATTTAAATTTTAACAAGCGATCGTGTTCACCTTTGGTGTGAGCAACAAAGGGAGACTATAATTTTGAAATTCTGAAAAAGGACGGACAGGGGAAAATCCGGAATAGCAAAAACGCCACTTAAATACATGCGTTCAACTTTTATTAAACTTGTTTTATCATTAATGTGATAACCAATATTATCTTTTCTAGCCTAGATACCAAGTTTTGATATCCCGAGGTCTATAGTTGTTAACGTTTGACTTTTGTCTTTTATCGGGGTTTTCTTTTGTCCTTCACTGTTGGATAATGACTTGTTATTGTGATTTTCGGCCATTGTAGGTGTTTCCTGTTATCTTTTCATTTATATCTGAAAAATCTCTCAGTTAGCAAATTGGTTTTCTAACCCCGAGAGAATTCCAAGTTACTTACCCCTAAAAGTGCCAAGGTAAACCTTCAGAAGCTGAAAATATGTTCGGTATTAGAACAATAAGGACAAATCAATCCATTAACATTACCGATGAATTAACATTGTCAGATACAACACAAAGAACTAAAGCACTGACATTGTGAACTTCCATTGCAAATCGGGAGGATCATCAGGTGTTTCGTAAGGATAAGCATGATCTGCTCCAGATTTGGCACCCCTCACACTGCCAATGAAAAGTCCAGTTTTTTTCATATTCGGTGTTTTTTAGTTCGATTATAAACTCTGGATTTAATGGAAGACATCACTATAACAAATGAGTTGTGAAATGTAGACACCATATTACTGCCAAAGAAAAACTAGAAAATGATATCCTCATGACTGTTGTAGAGGTATAAGTCCAGGCGTGATACTGATGATGGTGTATCGGTTGTCTCTTTAATTTTAAGTTCATTTTGGTATATAAGACGTAGCTTATCCTTCAATTGAGGACTGTTCAATAAAGAAGATAATCTATATAACGGAATCTGAAATTAAAGGCCTTATTCTTATGCTAGTTTATTGTTTTTCTGAACAAGCCCTTGTATGAACCTAGCTTCATACGAAAAAGCGGCTAAAAGAGGTGCACAATTAGTCAAAATAGGTATCCATGTCCTAAAATTGTACGGATAATTTATCAATTAAAATTCAAGCAGCGCGATGACATTCTATTCTTATCAGTGTGGGCGTTAAACAGAAAGGCGACATTTTTCTTAGCACCACATATGAATCCTTTTTCGCCTTTTTTGATGCAAAAAGACTGATGTTTTGTGACTTTAAATTATCGTTTGGTATAGAGAAGTAAAGAATATAGAAAAATGTTTTGACACTGTTGTGATGCTTGAGGAAAGATATTCTAACAATTAACAATGAAGGGATATGGAGTAAATGCAAATGAGACGAAGTCTCATGAGACAAGACAAAAGTCTTTCGAGTTTTTGAGAATTCACAACTGATTCATCACACTTGTATACTTTAGAACTATATATCTTTAGGCCATCTTTAACTTCAGTAAGTAATGAAGTCAGAAGCTTTGAAAGAGGATTTGTTGTGCATTTGGCAACCCAGCAATATATCCTTGTTTGTAAGATAGGAGCATTTATGTAACTAAGGTACTAAGTACATACCAGGCAGGTTGCTTGCAACGAAGTTGAACGGTATTGTGGGCGGGCGGGCGTCAAACATTGGTTTCCGGATGATAACTCAAAAAGTTTACATCCAATTGAAATGAAACTTGAATATATTGTTGGGTACTAGGAGGGGGAACCCTATTGATTTTGGAGAGAAAGTATGTCAAAGGTCAAGGTCACACTGATCGAAAATAGACTAAACATTTAAGAAACATTTGGTTTCCGGATGATAACTCAAAAAGTTTACATTCAATTGAAATGAAACTTGGATATGTTGTTGGATACCAGGAGCTGAGGAAGAACCTTTTTCATTTTGGAGAAAGTGGGTCAAAGGTCAAGGTCAAATTGACCGAAAATAGACTGAAACTTTCAGAAAAAATTGGTCTCCGGATGGTTACTCAAAAAGTTAACATCCTATTGAAATGAAACCTGGATGAATTGTTGGGTACCAAAAAGGGAGGAACCCTATTGATATTGGAGAAAGTAGGTCAGAGGTCGAGGTCACGTTGACCGAAAATTTAAGAAAAATTTGATTTCTGGATGATAACTCAAAAAAATTATATCCATTGAAATGAAACTTAGATATGTTGTTTGATACTAGGAGGGGAGGAATCCTATTGATTTTGGAGAAAGTAGGTCAGAGGTCAAGGTCACACTGACCGAAAAAGGACTGAAAAATTCAGAAAAAATTGGTTTCCGGGTGATAAAGTTTACATCCTTTTGAAATGAAACATGGATATATTGTTTGGTACCAGAAAGAGAAGAACTCTGTAGATTTTGGAGAAAGAAGGTCTAAGGTCGAGGTCACGGTGACGGAAAAATTTGGTTTCCGGATGATAACCCAAAAGGGTTACATCCAATTGAATTGAAACTTGGATATATTGTTGGATACCAAGTGGTGAGGAACCTTATTGATTCAAAGGTCAAGGTCAGTGAAGGTCACAGTGACCGAAAATAGATTTATATATTGAAATGTCAAGACATGAAACTATAAGATAGACCTTGAATTCGGAGAATTTTGGATTCTAGGTAAAAAAAGGTAATTAATAGACAATTTTAGAAATATTTGGGTCTTCACATTAACTTGGTCACATTATATTTGAAGTTGCAACTCGGCTTATGCACCCTGGTGCCATTTAGATTTTCTTCACTTAAAATATTACAAAACCAAACAATACTGTTTTATAATTGTTTAAGATGCCCTCCCTCGGTTTTGTGGAGATATTGTAAGTGCGGCTACGAAATGAATTGTCGTTACGCATTTCCTTTTTTAAGCAGTCAATGTAATGTGATATTTCATGACCCTTGTCAGATGCTACAATAACAAAATTATTAAGGAGAAGGGCAATGATTGAATGGCCCCGCACTGACGGGTTGGGGGGCATATTGTTTTACCCCTTGTCCGTCCTTCCGTCCAATATCCGATAGACTATTATTCCGGATATATCCTCCCAAAATATGAAAGCTTGATTTCTTTTACTTTGCATAGTGATTTAGCATAGATTGAAGATGCGAATGTTGTCAGGGTTTAGATTTTTGCCAAAATTTTGGAAGGCAATTGGACTTGGCCATTTTGACGAAAAGAGTGTTCTTGAACTGTTATCCCGGATGACTCCTCCCACAATATCAAAGCTACATTTTTCCCTTTACCTTTGATTATGCATGGATTGAAGGTGTGCATATCGTCATGGTTAAGAATTTTGTTTTTTACTTTGTCATTTTATAAAACTGTATGTTCTGATATCGGTACTGAACAACACCTCTCATAATATAAAGCTACATTTATTTTACTTTGCACAGTGATTAAGCATTTTCCAAAATTTGTATATTTATTGATTTGATATAGAACTTTATTTTAAAAACATAAAAAGATATGTCACGGACCTTTTCAAAAAGTTATATCATGAAACACGATGAATTTGTTAGTTTTTCGAGAAAGGGAAATAACTCAATTAACCCCCAAACTGAAGATAACAGATTTATTTTTGGAAAAATTGTAATTTATAAATGTGTTTTGTTAAAATGCTTTTGATATATTCAATAAGGAAAACAGATCAACTTTTCTTACCTTCTTTAACAAAAAGAAATAAATTGACCTATTCCCTATTATTTCAGTATAGAATTATCTCCCTTTGGTAAAACTTTTTGAATTTTTGGGAAATGTGCAATATTATTCAAACAAACTTGGTGCTTATTGTTTATTTTTATTTAAATTATTGTGTTTAAGACATGCAAAATCATTTAGATAACATTCTTACTAAATTATAGAATTTATGCTTAAATGCGCAAAAAAGATGCGCGGTTTTAGACACCCTAAATGCCTTAATATGAGCACGGCATAGAAAAGAAAAATGAAGACATGCACATATACACAAATGAACAACACGAACGCAATAAAAAAAAAACATGGGTGAGATCAGGTGCAATTGATTGGCTGTGGTTCGCGATATGTTGAACTTTACGTAAACAAATCTCGTTGTTTCTCATTTGTTAAGCTCTGTCCTGAGATGATTTCGGCTTTCTTTTTAGGTCCTATTGATTATTTGTTCTTTATCAGATTTTACACATATTTCGATTAATGGATTTCCGAATATTTTGATTTAATCTACAATGAAGACATAAGTTGTCGAAATGTGCATATGCAGAAACGAAATTCACAGTAACTTCTGTATTTTGTTATTTATTTCCACTAGGCCGATGCCACTGTTGGTGGACGATATTCACCAACCCAGTAGCAAGTACTTCGTTGCTGGCCCGAAACCCGATTTTATTTTTGATATGGCAATTTTTAAATTTAAGGAATACCTAAATAACGAAGTCACTGTTAATTTATTTTCTGCATATGCGCATTTCTACAACCTATGTCTCATCAGTGCAGATCGAACCAAAACATTTGGAAGTCCATTGAACCGAAAAATTTCCAAAAGCTGATAGAGAACAAATTACCAAAAGGTGGGTCTAAATAGATAAGCCAAAATTCAGCTAAGGACGATTTATGGATTTCCAAATGTTTTGATTTGATGTGCACTCAAGAGACATAAGTATCGAAATGCTCATACGCAGAAACTAAATTCACAGTAACTTCAGTATTTGTTATGGTTTTACAATTTTGAGATCTAAAATCTAAAATTAATTATAATGTACGTGATACTTTTTTTTAATTTAAATATTGTTGTGCCTATATTTTTGATGCAAGACTATTCTTTGCCTCAATTAAAGCTGTTAAATTTTTCATGTTAATTGTCTCCTTTAAAAAAATCTAAGACATAAAAATTAAGAAATAAATAAGAAAGCAACATTTTTGTTACATGAAAAATTCAAAGATCTCATTTAAACCTAAAAAAATAACAATATGAAATGAAACCCTGTATATTAAAATTCAGGAAGAACTATATACCGGTGAGATGCTCCATATATAACACAATGTACAGTTTATGCTGTCTTCTTGTCTGGTTATGAATGTTTTCGTTTGTCTTTACAAGCAAGTCACCCCGGGTTACATTACGGTCAAATTTTACAGATCTTTCCCTCTAACGCTTAATTGTTGTTTCCTCTCCCGGATTTGACTTTACTACCGGATTTGACATGTTCAACAAGGCGGTTGTCTTATAAGAAGCAGGAGATGCTTACTCTACCGGTGCACCTGATCTCACCCATGGTTTTTTATTGGGTCCGTGTTGTTCATCTTTGTGTGTGTGTATCTTCATTTTTCTTTTCTGTGCCGTACTCATGTTGTGTCTTTGTTTCTTTTTTGTTTCCGATATTGCCATTGTCCTTGGATTATTCGTTTTGGATTGACGGTTCGGTTCTCACTTACTTTATGATTTTTACACAGCTGCTGTGGTCACTAAAATTCACAAACTATAGCTACTGACCTTTTCTGCTTTACAATGTAATAACCATTTAAGTGTTACTATAAACTACTTCAACTTTATGACTTGGTCAGGTGTGTCGTGATGGTCATCTGAAGGGAGATGTATAAAAGGCAGACGACTGACTCTGTCTCAGTATTGACCACCAACTTTAGTGTTCGTTAGTTGTCAACACCTCAACATGGGAACTGTTTACTTTTTCTCTCTTGTGGCCTTAGCCGGTAAGTCTTTTATGCCTTATTTAAATCTAAGTTGATGTATAGATATAGGTTTCCAGGTGAATTGTGATTTTCGGCCCTTTTGAGTGTTTCCTGTTATCTTTTCTTCGAAATGGTTGTTGTTTATATCCCGTTGAAGAGTGTTGGTTGAACCTATATGGTTAACGATTCATAGCTGGTGTAAACCAGTATTGTTCCAAGTTTTTTATGTCCAAAAAGAGATATTTCATAAGTTCATTTATTGTATGGTCTTAAAATACCGTAATGCCTCACAACGGAAAACATTTGTGTTGCAAAATTCTCATTGTCAGTTTTTTGAGAATCTAGTATTTTTTAAATCACTTCAATCTGTGCTCTTTTGTATTTATATATATTCAGAGATACGGATATTTTACTATGAAACAGAATTTCATTTTTATCTCAATATTTTATCCACTTCAAATTATATTCATATATTTTAAGACATATAAGCAGCTAATGAAAATTGAAGCAAATATAAAAACGTTTCCCGACACCATTTTGACGTCTTTTCAAAATTTTATGCCTTATGTCGTTCTACTGGCAAGCAGATCTTATCAAAACGAAAATACAAGAATTTACATTCTAATTATAAAATTTGTTACACTCATACTCCCTTTGTTCAGCTCAAATTCATCAATAAATCTTGTATTGACCAGTTCTCACGTTTCGTTCCATCGCTCGCTTTAACATACATTTCGTTGTTGGTCAAGAATAAGGCTTAGTGCTTCGAATAATTAAGTTTTTTGCCTCAAAATACTTCTACTCGTGTTTTCGTTTGAATCTTCAAGTTGATTATACGTCAGTAATTATTTTGTATTGTGGAAAATGTCTTTTTTTCATAGTTGTATCTGCAAAAAAGTATACAGCAGTTCATCCTAGTATGGACCTGATAGAAGAGGCCAACAAACTGGTAAGTTTAAAAGAAAAGTTGTCCTTCGCTTCGCTCAACCGAAAATACAATATTGTTCACTGAATTAAGACTAAAACGCAAATAAAACGGGTCTTTCTAACACAAGAAACAAACTCATGACAAAATTATTCTAAAGCAAAATTGTATATTTTTTGACTTGGTCGCCATCTTGAAAAATGGCCGCTATGTTGAATTTTTTGAAGACTAACGTTCTGTGTGAGCAATAGGGTGTTAGAGAAATACGTATGCCAAATTTCATGCTTGCATCACCAAATGCAAGATTTTTACATATTTTGACATAATCTGCTGCACTAATACGAGTTCCACATTAAAAAGCTGAGAATCTAGAGAGAAATATTAATATTATTAATAAGAAAATAACGCGAAATGCAGTGCATTTCTGATGATGGTAAAATCTTGAAAATTTGCATCTACAGCGAGAAAATATACAAAATATACTAACATATAAACACGGCTAAAGCAACCATAAGTGAACTTGTCGAACTGGTAGAAACCTCGATGTTTATGTTTAAAATTCTTGAACATCGGCTTAAATACCCCACGTTAAATACCCCAGCTTTGTCACATCTAAAACGTTCCGCACAAAATATTTACCTTAAAATCAAAGAAAATAGAAGTAAAATACTTTACCCGTTTACAAAGTGCCAATCCTTACTACTTACAGAAAATATGACCTAATACTAAAGTCGCAAATACAATATCACACAAGTTAAGGTGTCCCTACAATGATCACACTCCTAACATTAGTTTCGACAGCAAATACAAAAATGTAAAATATTTCTTTGAAATAACTTCTCTAAGAAAAAAGGAAAAGAAATTTACTCTACTAACTGGAAAAGTATAATAAGAAGAAAAGTGCAAAGTTAAATACAAATTGCAATATATTGACCCGATGTCTTTTTATAGAGCAAGACACATAATAAGATCCTACATTAACATCCGCATGTAGGAATGAGGCGCTGGAATTGTAACACATACTGAGAATTGAAATAGAGCCTCGATCAAATCGTCCAATATTGCGATAAATTATTTGTTATTATTTTTCTTATTTATTTGCTAAGGATTTGAGTCAAGGCGGCAGAATTGTAGGAGGTTCTAATGCTAACATTGCTGACTACCCATGGCAAGTGTCTCTCCGATATTCCGGCAGCCATATTTGTGGAGCCAGTATTATCAACTCTAGATGGGTTGTATCAGCAGCTCACTGTACACAGTAAGTAAAATACTACAGAAGGTGTACAATGTAAATACGAAAGCAATTCATTATATATGAGGAATTTACTTGGTTAACATCAATGATATTCGTCTTTGATGATTCCATCTAAATTGTCCGAAAACAACTTAGAAACGTGAATAGTGTAAACAAATAGTAAAAGTTTTATAGAATTATGGTCTTTTGTGGAGGTCGATATGAGTATTAATAGACCTAAAAATTGATATTGACCGACGCCGGAGGCGGAGGTTAATATTAGAATTTTAGATCTATTAAAACTCATATCGACCGATACAAAAGACCCATAATTGTTTTATTACATAATAATCAGCTTACTTGGTAATTGTAAGGTTTTTCAACAATTTTCTTTCAGGATAACACATCTTGTAAAATTGTCAACGGTAGGTGTAAATTTGTATTTACTTTTTGGTTGCTTTCCAATCTCTTCATACAAAGATGAATGCATCAGGCAGCCATCAGTACATTATTTTATGTTCATGACATTTTTCATTTGATTTTATATATTTTGTAATAAAAATCACTCGATTCGGCAACATATCTACACGTCTGTTTTTAAAGTTTAGATTTTTTTCGTGACATATTATCATGAGAATTTGAAATTGCGTCCTTAAAGTCTTTTAGGGAAATAATAAATGACCAACACCCAACTTCTGTTACTACGACTCGGTCTGATTCCTTGTGTTAACTAAGAAAACTCTAGAAGTTGTGGTGAAAATTGCAGACTGCTAAAACGCATACCCCGATTGTGTATCGTATTATCTAAATTTCGATCACCTTCCGGGTATTTGTATATAGCTGTCTGCTTGTTGCAAAATGATTCTAATGTGAACACAGAACAAAAACGTCTGCTTCTAGTCCAACGCCATTTTGTCGCTTTATTATGTTGGGCTTCCCGAACATACTTATAATAAAGCCTTTCTGATTGGCCGAAAGTCTCGTGACTCCGTGTAAATCTGTTTTTTATTGACTATTTAATTAGATTCTCAAAATAGATTTCGAGAGTCAATATCGTCTTTAAGCAGACATGAGAAATGAAAGTGAAAGCAAGTCAATTCGATTTTTAATTGAATATCATGTGACAGGTTTTCATCCAATAGATTAACACTATTATAATCATTATGTAATAAGATAATTTATTTATCATCTGAGTAGATGCGATTTTCCTTTAAATAAATTTCCACCTGCCTTTTTTGTCTCTTAGACAATGGCTCTTGACAATTTAATTCGGTAATATTGTTATTACAGACATTTAAGTTCTGATGTTTTTCCAAGCTGTTTTTACTGTAGATTTGTTGATCCGTGGAATTAGCTTTTATGACTGATTGTTACTCTCACAACCTATCAAACAAACAAAAAATATGTCGTAACAATAGAATTCCAGTGTTTAATTTACATTATCATGTGTATTGTACTCTCTATACTTTCCTTTTACTCCAGAAACAACCCTACAGGATACTCCGTGCGTGCTGGATCTAGTGACCGATTGTCTGGTGGACAAGTAATCAATGTAGTCAGAGTTATCAATGTAAGTTTATTATACTGAAAATGTTATGTTGATGAACTAATGTATGTTTGAATCGTAGCTGAATAAATATAAATAATATTGGGTATCAAAGAATAGTGATTTTGAAATTATGGTGCTTTCTAAAGTATATTTTGGGAGTCATGTCCTACACAAATTGTGTCATCTTCACTAGATCTTTCATAATTCTTAAGATACCGAATTAAGTGTACAATATTTTGGCGCTTTTGTCAAACTGTGATCGAGGCCAAAATACTGCGAACAAAACATGAAAAACATTTTTGGGACGGCTTAATAAACGCATGAGTATCATAGGATGAAAATTGAAATATTTCGACTCCTTCATATGTCAATCTTCAGGTACACATGTCATTTAATAAACCGGTCAAGTGATAAAGATCCGGCACGCCAAAAAATCGAAACCTTGAATTTTCAGTTTTTATTATTTCAATGTTTCAGTTCAGGCAAATGAAATATATTCACATTAATATC
>MJUU01067737.1:0-11509 GCA_002080025.1 Modiolus philippinarum
AAATTCACATAAAAAACAATTGGCCACCATGCAGAACATCGAAAACCATGCTTCAGTATTTTGTCAGGTGAGCGATACAGGCTCAGTGTCTGAGCCTCTAGTTATTTGTCACTGCAACTATGCCACACTTGTTCTGTGTCCTCTCCTGTATTATGTCCACACATACTTAACTTAGCATTACAACACTTAACTTAGCATTACAATATTGATTCAGGTTTCAATGAGTGGGGGTATAACTGGCTGCCATTCGGCAACAGCTCTTGTTCTGTATAAGCTTTCATAAAAAAGAATCCAGAGTGACAAATACCATTGAATTCTGAAGAAAAATTTTAATTTAGGGACTTTATGTTACAGTGAAATTTTGCCTTCCTTCTCTTGGCCCCTTAACTCTTTGAAAAGTAAATAGTTGTGACAAATCTCAGCACTGGTTTAATTTTTTAAAAATGCATCTTATTGATAATTAAAATTTTTGCTATTTTTCCATTTTGAAAGCTGGTATATTGTAAGATATCATCCCGGCGGCTCAACAGAATATGACGCTAGAGAATAACTTGGACTCCCTTTGAACTGTCAAAGAAAGATTTGTCATGGTAAATAGTTTGTCAAATTCCCAATGACATATACATTCTAAATGTGATATTCCTCAATCAATTTGAATATAATCATTCTCAAATTCCATAGGTATCAACAAATTAAGGGAAGAATCCTGTCTTCTTAAAACAGTGAAGAGGTGAATGAAAATTTCAAAAATTCACATGAAAATTTTAAAAAAATCACATTGTGCAAAAATTATGAATGACCCTGTCATCAATTTTCCTACATTTTATCCCATAAGGTCTGTAAGTCTCGTCATGTGACACCGAGAAATCACGATAAAATTCAAATTTGAAAAAGTTTCCTGCCAAAATATTTCGTTGTGGGATTATGACGTCCTTATTGTTTGCTTGAAACTTCGTATTTTTCTGTTATTGCAACTTCCGGGTACAAATTATGTACCCGGAAGTCCCAAAATTGGACGAGACTTACAGACCCTATTGTCAAACAGAGTTTGGGAGGAAAATATAGCATACCCTTCTGTGTCTCAGTCCGTTCGTCCAACCTCGGGACATGTGGTACATCAATCATTTTGCACGGTCACTGAATGTGTCTTGATGAGTGATGCTGCTTCAGATGATAATTGCTTCACTGACCTACATTTTATGCTTCAATGACTCAGGTTTAAGTTTGCATTAAAGTTTATATCTATGTGGCACATCAATCATCCTAGGTCAGTGGACACGTCTTGGATAGTGATGCTAATTCAGATGATACCTGGTAATTTGGTCACTCTGACCTACATTTTATGCTTCACTATTCACTATTCAGATAGTTTACTATTACATCTAAGGTTCACCTGAAGTTGTCAATAAAAAAGATTACTTAAAAACCAAAAAAATCAAAACAATTATACATGAATCATTTAGAATTAATCTTTTGAAACTTTAACTGAATTTAGAAATTTAATTGCATCATGCAAGGGGATTAGTCGTCTTTTTTTTTTTGACTGCATGCTCCCATCTCATTAAAAACAAAAAGTGGATATATCTTTTGAAAGCTAAATAGGCAATTGGTTTTAATTGATAATTAATCAGCGATATTGGCATACAGAATACCTTTTAAGGTTACATGTACTAAGTTGCTGCTGTTGATCTCTGAAATTTGGTCAGATATGAGGACTCTTCTGTCTTTTCCATATCATAACATGTAAAGTATTTTGCCCATGAACACCAACTTTTCATTTTCCCCATAATTTTTAATTTCTTGTATCTGAAAACAAAACATGAACCTACTATTTTTATACGACCACAAAAATTCTGCGGTTGTTTTATGGTATGGTGCAGTCGTCGGCGTCGGCGTCTGTGGCCAGCATAACTTTGGTCCTAGTGGACGGATCATCTTCAAATTTCAGTATGTGGTTTCTAAGGGCAATCCCGGATAGTAATTTCGGGTTTGTGGCCCCACCCGTTTCAGAAAAAGGGGCCAAAAAGGGGTAAAATTGGGTATTTTTGTGTCTGTGGACAGCATAACTTTGGTTCCAGTGAACGGATCATTTCCAAATTTTAGTATGATGTTTTTTGGCACATGCTTTAAAAATAGCCCAGGCTATAATTTTATGTTCCGTGCCCCGCCCGTTTTAGAAAAAGGGGCCAAAAGGGGTTAAATTGGTTGTTTTTACATATTTTATTGTAGAATCTTTATCATTTATGGGATTCTGATGGGGTTTCTTTCAGTAAACTCCTTAGAAAATTTCCAATCTGGAGTATGCAACAGATTTCACGTGGTATGTACCGTTCACGAGATAAATGGGGCCCAAAAGGGGCAAATTTCAAAAATTTCATTTTTTTATTTTTAGTCCGATTTTGATGCATTTTTTTTCCAAAGGATTCCTTATGAAAAATTATCATGGCTCTCTACTATAAGATTTATGGTAACTTGTTTCCTTACCCAGCTTTGAGGGGCCGAAGGGGGCCAAAATTGTAAAGTTACAGATAATATTAAATTTTTATTTTTCATCGGATTTCGATGGGATTTTTTTCTTTGGATTCATCTTGATGTAAACTTTCATTTGTATGTCAATTGATTTGGCGTAGCTCCTACTGTTTCCGAGCTATGAGGGGCCGAAGGGGGCTAAAATGGTAAATTTACAGATAACCTAAAATTTCTATTTTTCATCGGATTTCAGTGGGATTTTTATACCCCCCGCAAACAAAGTTTGGGGGGGGGGTATATAGGATTCACCCTGTCTGTCTGTCTGTCCACACTTCTCGTAAGCACAACTCCTCTTAAACCACTCGAAGGATTTTGATGAAACTTTACACAAAGGAAGGACACTATATGGAGATGTGCATGAAGGAATATAATTATTGTCCGAAACCAGGAAGGGGAGATAATCCGACTTTGACTTTTCGTTGATTCCCTATTTATGGGTTACCTCGTAAGTGCAACTCCTCTTAAACCACTTGAAGGATTTGATGAAACTTTACACAAAGGAAGGACACTATATGGATATGTGCATGAAGGAATATAATTATTGTCCGAAACCAGGAAGGGTAGATAATCCAACTTTGACTTTTCATTGATTCCCTATTTATTGGTTACTTCTTGTGCACAACTCCTCTTGAACCACAAGAAGGATTTTGATGAAACTTTACACAAAGGAAGTACACTATATGGAGATTTGCATGAAGAAATATAATAATGGTCCAAAACCAGGAAGGGGAGATAATTGGACTTTGACTTTTCGTTGATTCCCCATATATGGGTTACCTCGTAAGCACAACTCCTCTTAAACCACTTGAAGGAATTTAATGAAACTTTACACAAAGGAAGGACACTATATGGAGATGTGCTTGAAGGAATATAATTATTGTCCGAAAAAAGGAAGGGGAGATAATCCGACTTTGACTTTTCGTTGATTCCCTATTTATGGGTTACCTCGTAAGTGCAACTCCTCTTAAAGCACTTGAAGGATTTGTTGAAACTTTACCCAAAGGAAGGACACTATATGGAGATGTGCATGAAGGAATATAATTATTGTCCGAAACCAGGAAGGGGAGATAATTTGACTTTGACTTTTCATTGATTCCCTATTTATGGGTTACTTCTTATGCACAACTCCTCTTAATCCACTTGAAGGATTTTGATGAAACTGTAGACCATAGAAGAACACTATATGTAGATGTGTAAAATGTCAAATAGGCTGAAAAAGGTGAATTTTGTCTGATTTAGATAGAGCGTTTTCATTGGAACCCTTGGGAAAAGTTTTTTCTTGAAGATTATATCATTGTGTCAATACTTGTATTGTGTCCATACTTGTACTGTGTCCACACCTGTATTGTGTCCACACCAACTTAATTTTGTGCTTACCATATCAATTCAGGGTTCATTTAGCGGGGGGTATCTTTGGCTGCCATTCGGTGACAGCTCTTGTTTTCTTTTGATTCCTCTTGATGTAAGCTTTCAGCAACATGTCAACGGATTTGGCGTAGTTCTTAACGTTTCCAAGCTATAAGGGTTCACAGGGGCCAAAACTGCAATTTTGCAGATAACCTAAAATTTTTTATTTTTCATCGCATTTTGATGGATTTTTTTTCTTTGGATTCCTCTTGATATAAGCTTTCAGTAGTATGTCAACGGATTTGGCGTAGGTCATACTGTTTCCTAGCTATAAGGGGCCAAAATTGCTTTTTTTTCAAAATAATATGCAATTTTATTTTTGATCAGATTTTGATGGGATTTTTTCCTTTGGATTTCTCTTGATATAAGCTTTCAGCGGTATGTCCATGGATTGGGCGTAGCTCTTACTGTTTCCAAGCTATAAAGGGTCAAAGAGGAATCATAAGGAGTCATAAGGGCTAATTTTTATTTTCCCTAGTTTGTATCCAGCTAATTACTGGGTCAATCTCCTTATTGCGTCCATCTAATTATTGTGTCAAGCTCTTCCCTATGTCCATACTCACTTTAAATTACTCTTTTTCAAATTTCAGTGGACGACATGCTGCGGTCGTATCATGCTGCGCTCTGCGTAGCCCTTTATTTCTTGTTTGTTGTAAGCTTTTTCTTGAGTCCGACTAATTCAGAGCACATTCTATGAAATTTTCCTTACTTTCATGCAATAAGGTGACAACTGAAGATCAAATTCATGTGAATAATGCTAAACGGTTTCTTCTTAACTGCTGTAGGGTTAAGGATGGTTAGTAGTCTTCCTGAAACTCATCTTGTTTAAACATTTTTATTGCATCATTGTGCAGCAACTGTACCCAAATGAGCTATCATTATGAAGGCCCCTGGAAGCCTCTTGTTTAAAAATCCGGATTCCCGATTCTGTCAGTAGGATAGATAAATACGTCATTTTGTTCTGCATTATGCCAAATTTAATGAACTTGGTGACAGTAACTTTTTGTTATTTCCTGATAGAAAATCCAATTTTGTAAACTTCTTATAGAGAATTGTAATGATTCTGTGGCAGTATGATTTGGTTTAATAGTATACCACATTCTCAATCAGGCTTCAATAAGTGCCTGTTGCTTTCAGATCAAATTATTACGTTACAAATTGTTTTGATACATATATTGACCATAAGAAAGTGTTACTCTATATGTTTTGCCAGGAACAAATGACCTTAAGCTAGGTACAGATAAACTGGTTCTTTTTAGAGTGTCTGAAATATCACAATTCTCTATTTGAATTATAATAATATAATAATAATAATAATATGAAACACTTATAAAGTGTTCTATATAATTTACAAACTACTTCAAGGTACTAATAAATATCAATCAAAGCTCCAATGGAGCTGAAACTCGAAAGCCCTGAAAATCTACATGTGGCAAAACTTCATAGTCATTCACAGAACTGCTGCAAACGTCTGCATGTATTAAGTTATTCCGTAATACGTGAAAATAATTGGATTGTGTGATTTCGTATGTATGTCGATTTCATTGCTATAAATATGTGCAATACACACATCACAGGTAAACAAATTATGTCATTTTCATCTTTGACAAATTACTGCGTGGCAGGCTCATTGATCCGAGACGCAATATAAAAAAACGATTTATTTGATAAACATGCATATTGTGTACAATTTAATATAACAACACCGTATTCAACTCAAGAAAATGAAGAAATATAACTTAAATACACAATGTTTATGTTTTGAAAGAAACTTACGCACTATATTTTATTGGAAGCACGAAGATCATCTTTTAGAGCTGTTAATAGGCTTGAAGCCTCACATGATTTTTTAGAAATCTTTCTAATGTCATGACCCTGTCAGTTGAAATGCACTATGAAGAAAAAACAGGTGCTTCAATTTGAAAAACCAGATTGACCAAAATCATATTTTTGAATTTAAACAATTATTTAGTGAGAAAATAAAGTAATTCACACAGATTTGAAAGGTTTTGGTGATCATTTAAAAGAATTATTCAAGAAAAACGATTGCACACCCCCTTAACGTAAAATTTATCATCGGTAAACTTTGGGTGATTTCGGAAGAATGGTTTGTCATTGCACGGAATCTTCAACGGATTAAATAAAGTGCATCTTTGCTGATATAATTGATATCCTGCAATTAAAATGGATGAAACGGTGTAAGTGAAACGATTTTGCATAAACATGAGAGCATTTTGGTTGCTTGAACAGCATGTAAACAAATTTCTGATATGGACGCATGCGCAACAGGTGCTGAATGGACAAAATGAAAGTAGAATTGATGGATGCTTAGTTCAACGTGTGAGTTTTGTGTTTCACTGTCTGTGCATTGTCAGAGGCCTTATTCTGGGTTGCTTTTTTGACAAGCTATATTTTTAACGGTTCGAAGATTTGTTTTAACTCGTTAACTCTAGGCTTTAGACGCCATATTTTTGTCATCACTGAAATGAAATACCCTGTTGCAGTTGCTATTGCCGTTTATCGACTTTTAGTCCACATTAATATCAATAATTTTATCTTGAAACTTCTTAATGCATATTAATGGTAATTTTTTCCAGAAACAAATGTCGCTTTCAAAATTGTTTCATGTTATAAAAGTTTGCAATACTCTCAATTTCTTTAAGTCTTTTATCATTTATATTTCATGTTATCAATTTTTGTATCATTGGAGTAACCACAATTGAAGTGAAAATTATGTAATTTCTGAAGAATAACCTGCTACATGACTCTGCTCACTTTTGTTCATTTTTAGCTCGCCTGAGGACGAATGACTCCAGAGAGCTTTTGTCATACCCTTGTCATCGGCTTTAACCTGGCTTGTGGAATAGAGACCTGAAGAGCTAGGATGTTGAAATTTTGTATGTGACTTCCTTGTGACAAGAGCTTTCTTCTGGAACCATCCTTGTAGACATTTTGACCTTGACCTTGCTCTTAGGACAATTTTTTAAAAACTTTAGCCTTGCCTCCAGAAGGTAGGCTTTCATTGGTAGGGTGTTCATATTTGGTATGTAACTTCCTTAAAATGAGAGCTTTCTTCTGGTACCATACTTGTAGACATTTTGACCTTAACCTTGCCTCTAGAAGGTAGGCTTTTAGTGGTAGGGTGTTCATATTTGGTATGAAACTTCCTTATGATGAGAGCTTTCTTCTGGTACCATACTTGTAGACATTTTGACCTTGACCTTGCCCTTAGGGCAATTTCTGAAAAACTTTTCCTTGCCTCTAGAAGGTAGGCTTTTAGTGGTAGGGTGTTCCTAATTAGTATGTAACTTCCTTATAATGAGAGCTTTTTAGTGGTACCTTGTAGACATTTTGACCTTGACCTTGCCCTGAGGTCAATTTTTAAAAGACTTTATCCTTCCTTCTAGAATTAAGTTGCTTCTAGAATTAAGTTGCTAAGTGGTAGGGTGTTCATATTATTTGGTATGTGACTTTGTTGTGATGAGAGCTTTCTGAAAGTACTATATTTGTAGACATTTTGACCTTGACCTTGCCCTGAGGGCATTTTTTTAAAGCTTAAACCTTTCTTCTAAAATTAAGTTGCTTAGTGGTAGGGTGTTCATATATGGTATGTTACTTTCTTGTGAAGAGTACTTTCTGGTGGTACCATTCTATTACTTTCAAATTTATGTGCATTGAGATCACTCTAATCCCCGTGAGCTATGTTGTCTTCTGACAACTCTTGTAATGAGCATCAGATATCTAACGGTTCTGTTAACTTGTTTAATTTAGGGATAATACTGGTTTTACTGTACTTATCCAAATTTTTTTAACCCCTTTCTAATTAATTGATACAGACCTTGTTTCTCCACATGACGCATATAATCCACAATAAAATCACAATTCAAAATGATTGCTTTATTTAGAATTTTCTTATGTCCCCCACAGTATAACACATGAGGCATGAAGATTAACCTCTGTCCATCTAAAACCTCCAAATGTTTGAAAGTTTTCATCATTAATTTCTCAGCTTGTGCAAATGCAGTAATATTTATTCTAAAGATTTTTATAGTGAGTTGTACCGTGTCTCCTCTTTTCATTAGTCTGTCACTCTTCTTATTCCTTTTTGCCGCTAATTCTGATTTTTGACTCATCCCCCACAAGGCAATGCTGTTATAAGGTAATGCTTGGCGTCTGTCCATGTGTCTGTCCACCTTGTAAGCTATCTAGAAAGTTTATTGCTTATTGGATTTGGATGATATGTTACACAGTAAGTTTTAGTTTAAGGATGTCTGAAACAAGATCAAAGATTAGTCCTTTTCGATTATTTCTGTAAGAGTTATGCCCCTTTTTGATTTTGAAAATTACAACAAATATGTGGGGTTTCATATTTCTGGAGCAGCAGGGGTATATGGCTCGCCTAGGCATTATTTTATTTGTTGCAACATATATTCTGGAAAATTCAAGTGCACCATGTGGAGCAATATGTAGACTTAATACAGCAATTACATTACCCTTCATCAGACAAATGTTGACTGACAAAAAATTATGAATCAGTCTGACTGCTGTTACATTTATGAGTTTTGTAATAGTAGATCCCTCTTGTAATTGCATTAATCTCCGATTGCAACCAGTGATTATTCGGCAGTAGCTGTTTCTATTTTAGACAGGGATGTGTTTATGGTAATTTTTCGGAAATACTTATATAATTGTTCATATTGTCTCTGGTCTAATCGGTCTGCTAGTTCCTATTGTGTAACCAATGTGTAATCAGTAGATGGAATTTAAATGACCAACTGGTTATACTAAGTACCGTTAACAGATTTTGATTAAAAAATTTGGCGACTTGCTGTTATCTGCTTTATGCATGAAAAAGGAATCTGTGAGCCAATGGTCACTAGTGATACCCCTACTCCTGGAATTCAGAACCTAAAAATGCACTAAGTCGGTATACAGGAAGTGATGTTTTATGTAGAATTTTGGATAATTTTCAGAGTTTAATTTCATAGTTATGGAACTTTATGCATAAAAGGGGGGATGTTTTCAGGCTTCAACTCAAGAACTCTTCCACAAATTTACATGATCTACTTATGAAGGATTACCTGCAGCATTAACGTATTATATATGTAATTTATCAATGAACATACCATGCTTAAGGTGGTACGGGGGGTCTAAAATTTTGTCAGATAGAATTTTCTGATATTTTCATGATTTACCCTTTGTTATTAGAGCATACGAAAAATAAAATAAAAATAAGGGGTCACCGGTCATATAAGAATGAAATGTAAAAACCTGTTATTTTGGTTGAAATAATAGGGAAAATTAGCGAATTCTAAAAAAAATTTAAATTATTTTAGTTACATCAGATAGAATTTTTTGAAAATTGGTAAATTAATAGCTAATATACTGTCCTTCAATTTCCATGAAAATAACTTGGGGGTCACCGAACTTATTTTTGAATAATTTGCGAAAAACACATTTTTTCCTGTTATTTCTATACAAATTATCTCCCCTTAATTGAACTGGAGTTAGCTGAAAGGTTCGAAATTCTGCATGGTTACGCAATAAAAGTGGCATATTTATTCAAACTTAACTATTACAAGACATTGGAAATAGTTTCGGCAACGTTCCATTAGTGAATTCTATTTTTTGTCACATGCGCAGGAATGATGCGCAATTATAAACTCCCGTACTACCTTAAGTAACACCTATAACTGCTGCTGCTTAAACTCATGTCTTTTGTCTGTTAATATAAAAAATTAACGTTCTATAGAAAACTATTGTTTACCAGTTCGTCATCATGCACTGACGTTCTAATTAAGGTAAAAGGCTTGCAGTAAGTACTGGGTTGACCTATCAGATTGGGGGATTTTAATCTTACACTCCAATATAGCGTGGTGAAACAATCAATGTTTGCCTATATAATCTAAGTAAAAAAATCGAATTTTTATATTGCAATTTCTTCGGTGTTACAATATATGATCTTGAAATTCAGATATGATATTTATATTGAAGTTTTAAATGTAATTGTTCTGAGTTTCATTAATATGTCTTAAATCAAAGTTGTAGCCACACACACACACACACACACACACACACACACACAGAGGAAAATATTGATCATTTCACTGGGCCACCTAAGAGAAAACACATTCAAAAAACTTCTCTGAAATTGCTGAGCCAATTGGCACCAAACTTGGCCACAATAGTCCTTTGGTGCATGGTCCCTTACAAAAAGGGTGTTTTTCAGGTTCGTGGATTATCTAACATGGCTGCCAGTAGGGAACATAGTTTTAACATTGGCCCCAATGGGAAAACAAATTCAAAGATCTTCTGAAACTACCTGGTCAATTGGAACCAAACTTGGCCACAATAGTCCTTGGATGGTCCCTTGCAAAAAAGGTTTTTAAGTCAGCACAATATCCTAGATTGCTGCCAGCGGGAAACATAAAATAACATTGGACTCTATAGGAACACAAGTTCAAAGATCTTCTTCTCTGAAACAATCTAGACCAATTGGTACCAAACTTGGCTACAATAGTCCTTGGGTGGTCCCTTACAAAAACAGGTGTTTTTCAGGTTCACACTATATCCAAAATGGCCAAGTTTTAACATTGGACCCTATGGGAAAACTCATTCAAAGATCATCTTCTCAGAAACTACCGAGCCGATTGGCAACAAACTTGGGCACAATAGTCTTTTGGTGGTCCTTTACAGAAAAGGGGTTTTCAGCTTTGATCTATATTAGACATTGCCACCAGTTGGGAACAGTTTTAACATTGGACACTATGGGAAAACACATTCAAAAGATATCCTCTGAAACTACTGGGCCAATTGGAACCAAATTTGGCCACAATAGTCCTTGGGTGGTCCCTTTCCAAAGAAGGTGTTTTTCAGGTCAGCATGGGATCCAAGATGGACGCTAGTGGGAAAATAGGTTCAAAGATCTTCTTCTCTGAAACTATTGAGACAATTGGTACCAAACTTGGCCACAATAGTCCTTTTGGTAGTCTCTAAGAAAAAAGGGGTTTTCAGGTTCGCGCTATATCCAACATGGCTGCCAGCAGGGAACAAACTTTTGTAGTTTTAACATTGGACCTTGTGGGAAAACAAATTGAAAGATCTTCTCCTCTGAAACTACTGGGCCATTTGGAATCAAACTTTGCCACAATAGGCCTTGGCTGGTCCCTTCCAAAAGAGATGTTTTACAGGTTCATGCTATATCCAAGATGGCCACCAGAGGGAAACATAGTTTTAATATTGGACCCTCTAGGATAACACATTCAAAGATCTTCTTCTCTAAAAATGCTGAGCCAGTTGTAGCCAATCTTGACCAGAATAGCCCTTGGGTCGTTCCCTGCAAAGAAAAATGTTTTTCAGATCTGGGCTATATCAACTTTATGGCTACCAGGAGGGAACATTTTTTTTTACATTGGACCCTATGGGAAAAAAAAGATCCTCTCTGAAACTACTGAGACAATTACAACTAAACTTTGCAGCAATAGTTCTTGGATGATCCCCTGCAAAAAATGTGTTTTTCATGTTCCCATTTACATGGCTGCCAGCAGGGAACTTAGTTTTAACATTGGACCCT
>MJUU01067738.1:0-16609 GCA_002080025.1 Modiolus philippinarum
TAACAAATACTGTGTCGTTGTCCGGTGCTGCTCCGTCAGCTAGTTTATTTACTTTGAACTTGATTAAAAAATACCCATTATACTAGTCATAAAACGAAGCCTTATCATTTATGCTAAATTTGTAGTCCGTTTTTGTTTGTTGTTGACCATTTGGTGGAAACACTATAGGTGTATCTAGTAAAAAGTTACAATACTCATATCGATCACAGAACTGTGTTCCTCTAAACATTTTTTTATTACTGGATTATTATTTTTCTTTCTTATATAAAAATGATAGAGTTTATAAGCAGTGTCTTAAACAGGTTAAATAAGAGTCTTGAGCGTTGGAAAAAGAGTAAAACCTATAAGATTTTTGTTTTACTTATGAGATGCTTAAACCGCAAGCAACGCAAAAAATGTGAGTGAACTAAGAATCTAGCCCGTTTTACCCGTCTCAACTGTAGTGAATAACAATTGTTTATTCTCGTTAGTCCCGTAGATAGTAGTTGATATGGGAAAAGGCCGTAGGTTTTTGAAAACATGTTTTCAAAAACCTACGGCTTTTTCCCATATCAACTACTTTTCTTTACAACAGCGTCTTATTTACTGATCCTCAAATTTTCCCTCACCGTTTCTTTAAAACAGTGTCTTATATACTGATCCTCAAATTTTCGCTCACCGTTTCTTTAAAACAGTGTCTTACATACGGATTCTTAAATTTACTCGCACGGTTTCTTTAAAACAGTGTCTTATATACTGATTCTCGTACCCCGCACAGTGTCTTATATACTGATCCTCCAATTTCCCCGTACCGTTTCTTTAAAACAGTGTGTTATATACTGATCCTCGACCCCCGCATCGTTTCTGTGAAACAGTGTCTTATATACTGATCCTCAAATTTCCCCGCACCGTTTCTTTAAAACAGTGTGTTATATACTGATCCTCGTTCCCGGCATCGTTTCTTTAAAACGGTGTCTTATATACTGATCCTCAAATTTCCCTGCACCGTTTCTTTAAAACAGTGTCTTATATACGGATTCTTAAATTTACTCGCACGGTTTCTTTAAAACAGTGTCTTATATACTGATTCTCGTACCCCGCACAGTGTCTTATATACTGATCCTCCAATTTCCCCGTACCGTTTCTTTAAAACAGTGTGTTATATACTGATCCTCGTCCCCCGCATCGTTTCTGTAAAACAGTGTCTTATATACTGATCCTCAAATTTCCCCGCACCGTTTCTTTAAAGCAGTGTTTAATATACTGATCCTCAAATTTCCCCGCAACGTTTCTTTAAAACAGTGTCTTACATACTGATCCTCAAATTTCCCCGCACCGTCTCTTCAAAACAATGTCTTATATACTGATCCTCAAATTTCTCCGCACCGTTTCTCTAAAATAGTGTCTTATATACTGATCCTCAAATTTTCCAGCATCGTTTCTTTACGCAGTGTGTTATATAATGATGCTCAAGATTCTTTAAAACATTGCCTTATATACTGATCCTCAAATTTCCCCGTACCGTTTCTTTAAAACAGTGTGTTATATACTGATCCTCGTTCCCCGCATCGTTTCTTTAAAACGGTGTCTTATATACTGATCCTCAAATTTCCCTGCACCGTTTCTTTAAAACAGTGTCTTATTTACTGATCCTCAAATTTCCCCGCACCGTTTCTTTAAAACAGTGTTTAATGTACTGATCCTCAAATTTTCCCACACCGTTTCTTTAAAATAGTGTATTATATACTGATCCTCAAATTTCCCCGCACCGTTTCTTTAATAACCAACACATCAGGTTTATTCCGTCCTCGCACTCGAGAACGGAATAAACGCAAATAATAAATAAAAATCTTTCTTTTATTCACCGGACAATAAATACTCCAAAAATTAGTATGTACTGCTCACAATGAATGAATGACATTGAACAATATTTACAATAAACAGTGTTTACATTCTGAATGGTGCACTAATTGCTCTTTGTCGTTCAACATATTTCCCTGATGTCTATTAAAGAACTTTTATAATGATCGTTTGAAACGAAATTTTTGAAGCCTTGATTAATACAGCGATCGTGGACATAACTATGTCTAATGAGAAAGTATGTATAATTTGTGCTAGCTCTCTTGTATCGAATCAACTGTAAAAATACTCTCCGTAAGCAGAAGAAGCTTTATAATTACTGTCCATGTTACGGATTTAATAATTTTGAAGTTAAAACCGTCCCTTTGTCGCAAATTTTAGTACTGAGATGACCATTATCCTCAAATTCGAGATGGAAGTCCAAAAACGATGAAGATCTAGTGGTTTCTGTCGTTTCCTTTATCACAAGTTCAGAAGGATATATTAATGTGATCCATTCAGCAAAAAATGTGTTATTAATAGACAGAACATTATCAACTTATCTATGAATGAGGTTGAAGGATCAAACATCTTTTATTTCAGAGTAATTTCAGAAATTCAGTCCGTAGAAATAGAAAAAAGTCTGCGAGTAGAGGAGCGCAATTCCTGCCCCTTGATATATCAACCTACAAATGTAATTATCATACATATATTGTCAACGCAAAAATCAAGCACACTTGATTTAGCGGAATACCTTTTTTTCTCTAAAATTTCAGTTTTCATGTTTGTTTTCCATGGTAACTGAATGACCACCAATATCAGACTACAGTTAAAAAATTGGACAGGGGTTCCTCTTATAATAAAGGTAATACATATTGCTGAAATTAAAACATAATGTGATTCCTAGTCCCCTTTCAAAAAAAAAAAAAAAAGAACAAGAAAAAGAATTGGGCAGGGGTTATTCTTATCGCTGGGGGCTATCTTGGATGAGGAATGGACCTGCCGGATACCTTTTTTGGAAGGAATCATCTAAGGACCATTGTGTCTAAGTTTGGTTTTAATTGCACTGATAGTTTGTGAGAAGATCTTTGAATGTCTTTTCCGTAGGGTCCAATGTTAAAACTATGTTCCCCATTGGCGGCCATCTTGGATGAGGTGTGAACCTGCAGGATACCTTTTTTGGAAGAAACCGTCTAAGGACCATTGTCATTAAATTAGGTAATAATTGGACAGGTCGTTTTCTGGGAAGAAGATCTTTGATTGTCTTTTCCATAGGGCCCAGTTTTAAAACATAGTTCCCGCCGGTTCCCATCATGAATGAGGTACGGAGCTAAAAGATGCCTTTCTTGATAGGGACAATCTGAGGTCAATTTTGTCTTAAGTTTGGTTATAATTGGACTGGTAGGATCAAATGATAAATCTATGTTCCCCGCTGGCGACCATCTTGGATGAGGTACGGACCTGCTGGATAACTTTTTTGGAAGGACCCATCTAAGAACCATTATGACTAAGTTTGTTTATAATAGACCATTTGCCAGTTCTGCAATCAACAGAATGAATTTAGCAAAACCCCAAAGGGACGTAACTTTTTGAAAAATCTTATGGGGACAGAATGGTTCCCTGCTTGTGATAACCAACCAAAAATTAAAGCTTTTTTTAATCAAAAGTTATGAAAGTTTAACCTTTAGCAGACGTTTAGTCAGCAACAAAATTTCAAACCCAATCCCAAATAGCGCTTACCATGCTTTAAAATGGTACTTTTTTCAAGTAAAAAAAATAAACAGCTGTACTAACTTGAACTGTCTTCTCAGTGACTAAGAAAATATTAAAAATTAGAAAATATGCTAACTTACTGCAGAATATCATAAATATTGTACAGGGAATTACTTTGTCCAGACTGGCTAAGCACGAAGACCGTACTTTAAAACAAATGTGCATGTTCAATGTTTGTTTGTCCGGTGTAGGAGTTACTTCTCTTTGAAGGTTTGACCAAAAAACACAAAATTTGACTAGAACTGACAAGAACTTCTGTAACTGGCAAATCATCTATTGGACTGATTATTTCTGAGAAGAAGATCTTTGAGTGTATTTCCATAGGGTCCAATGTTAAAATTGTGTTCCCCGCCTCCGGCTTTCTTGGATGAGGTACGGACCTGCCGGATACATCATCTAAGGATATTGTGTGTAAGTTTGGTTATGATTCGACAGGTAGTTTCTAAGGAGAATATCTTTGAATGACTTTTGCAAAGGGTCAAATGTTAAAACTATGTTCCCAGCTGGCGGTCATCTTGGATGAGGTACGGACCTGCCGGATACAATTTTAAAGGGTGCCATCCAAGAACTATTGTGACACCAAGTTTTGTTCCAATTGACTCAGTGACGTCAGAGGAGATCTTTGAACGAAAAAAAATACGACGAACGGAAGGACGACGGACGACGAACGCCGGACGCCAAGTGATATCAAAAGTCCACCCTGGCATAGCCAGGTGAACTAAAAATGAGGATTAATAACCTAATACAACATTTTTTAAATCAGAAAATTTCTTTTGAAGAATACCTTTGATCGCGATAGGATTTATATCAATTCGGGCTTTAATAGTTTTGCAGTATGTTTGATGCCCGTATTTGACTGCATACAGTTCCATCCACAGTTCAGTAGTTGAACAAGCTTAAAATCCAGCGATGTTTCTTTCCTTGTATGGTTTTTGTGTAATATAGGTTCCAAAAATAGTTATGGCAGGTCGTGAGTTTTTTAAGTTTGAATATTTAAAGAAAACATGAACAAACTGTGTTTGGGAATGATTTCATCTTTGTAAATGAAAAACTTCTTCATGAAGAATAAAAGAATAACCTGGTGTATTGTGATCAATAACTAGTTCTTTCATGAGGCAGTTGTAATAATGCGTTTTACATACAAAAACGATGCTATTAGAAGCCTTGTATGCAGGTACAACATATATGTCGTGTAATGTAGAGAGGAGCTTACATATACTGACTTCGATTGCCATCACATCTGCGTAGTTTTTTTTATCACGACTCCGCTTTAAAGATCGAATGGATCTTGCAGAATTATTTTTAACAATATTCTAATTAAAGGATATGTCTTGTTTTAATAGACATTATGAGGGCTGCTATAATTCCATTGCTTTGTTAGATTAACAAATAGCTGCTACACTAATATCTAATAAGGCATAAATACAATGTATTAACATTCGTTTTTTTTTTACTTTTTACTCAAGACTACTAAATAAATTTTACATCAACATTAAGTTATGATTTTCATTTTCTGTTTAACTTCTTTTGAATGCTTATTTGGATCAGAAAACAGAGAAGTAAAAAATTATGTCAAGGTCACGAATTACTTAATAGCTGCCATGTATTACTAAATCCACAGGGGTCACTTCCTGGATTGACCCACTGACAGTGTGACGGGTGCTGTATACAGAGCAGGACATGCTTACCCTTCCAGAGCACCTGATGTCACTCTGTTTTCTGAGAGTTCACACTGTTAGTGCTTTAGTTTTTTGTGTTGTATACGTAGTGGTTGTGTGTTTTGTGGGCATGTGGTGTTTTTGGTCTTCCGTCTTCTGGTGATCTTGATTTTGCCTTGTCTCTGGACTTTGATTTGTGTAATCCTGTGCTTTGTTCCTTCGGTATTCTACTGCCGTTGTCCTATACAGAGGTATATATAGACGTGCCGCTGGAATAATTTTGTATTTTTAGCTGTCACCTATAGGAATTGGTAGTAATTTTTGATATCATAAATAATTGGTCGTAAATTAACAGCAAGTATTAGAATCCCTACTGGTTTCTGTAGTTTTTCAAGTAGCAAGTTTTTGTCATATGATGATGTTTAGGTAAATTTCTGTGAGAAAAAGGTTTTCTTACTCAAATTAGACAATTCTACTATACAATTTAGTTGCTTTTTTTAAATTACGATTTGAATGGGCCGTTATTTATTTTGTGGTACTAAATCAACGTGACGCCCCCACTAAATCATGGCTACGGATTATTATGCGATGTAGTTATTTGTAAATTCAGAACCCGGTGCTTAAATGTATTCTGATTATGACTTTACAGTCTATTATATCTTAACTGAATAATTCTATTGTATTTTTCTCCCATTGACATTATTGACTAAATAAAGTTTGAATTTCTTGCTGAAAATTAATCAAATACCATGCTGTCAATTCTCGGAGTTTTGTTATTGTTGATTTTATATACAAGTGTCATGATACACGTCTAGTTATTGACCGCGGCTTAAATCCATACCAAGCAGCACCTTTTAATACAGCCAGATCAGGATCTGGTGGAACAATCACATCAAGACGAGGAAACTCTGCTTTGATTGCCCCTAAAAGGATCGATGATTTCGAGTATCCACCGACTGCTAAAAGAATATTAACTTTAGCAAGCTCTGTCCTTTTGAATATTTCTTCAAGAAGTATACGGACATTTGAAATAGAATAATCAAAAAATTTCCGAAAACGTTTAGTTTTGATTCTCATTTTATCTCCTTTAAAGATTACCTCTCCGGTAAATGTTGAATTTTGCAAGGCCTCACTGATATTTTCTTTGCAAATGCTAAAAAATACATCTGACCAAACTATTGGAATGCGAAGGGTTACCCAAGAGTCATCATCAGTATGTTTATCTTCTCCGAAACTTATTTTTGTCTGCTCAAAACTGTTCAGAAATTCAAAGTAGTCTGATGGATGCTCTGTTCGGATCTTATTTATCACTGGTCCACCAAACAGTCGTGTTAAAAATTTGCAAAATTCGACATTGACTGTATTACCGCCATAATGTCCTCCAAATGCCCGATGAATTTCTTTGAAAGATCCTGGGCCAGTAATTTCGTGGACTGTCATATCAGTTGCACTTCCTACAAAAAAGTGATATAATGTAAGCATTTATTGATTTATTTATTAGATTACCAACACATCATTGCTGTTTTCGCAATATTAATTCCAAAGGAAATTCATGATGTTACTCTACAAAAAAAAAAAACGTTTAAAACCAATAACGTTACTATAGAGATTAATATAGAGAGATGTTCTGCTTTATACTGTTCACTTAGGTTCCTTCAAGGACAGGCAAAGTCAAACAGATGCTGTCTGCTATAAATTTGGCTAGGTCTTCTGTGAATTTGTCATAATTATCATTCACAGAAGAAGTGCACTACAGAATTTTACTTTACTGTGTTCTAAAACTCAAGGTATACAAAAAACTGATGATCTTATTTGTAAGCTTTTTTATTACAAAATGAATAACATTGTCCGGTAATTAGGAACGCTATTGTTCTTGGTTCTCACGAAATGAATGTTAGAATTGATATTTTGTGTTTTACCTGCTTTTAATATTTCTTAGCGCTTTCTGTTCTAGTTTAGATCTTGTACGTACCAAGCCACATGACGAGACGGGGCAGTATTTAAAACATTCGGTATCTTTTTCTTTCGCATTTCAAGTAAAAATAGAAGGCAAAAGGCTTAAAAAAATTTCAGTAACGATGCTATGACTTAATACAAGGAACCTGCACAAAAATGCAGCAACATTCAACAATTAAAATTGTCTACGACCTTTTAATAGAAATTGCTCTTACGTTGCAATCAGACATTACCGCATTGGAAGGGGGTGCCATAAAACAGGTTTAACCCGCCATTTCTTTTGAGATGCCTTAAGCAAGTCAGGACCATTGCGGTCGACAATTTTTTCGGTGGTTTCCACCTAATTTGTATTTTTGTCTCATGGACTTCGGTTCTTGACAACTCTATTCAGTGGTTTTGTTATGACCCCAATTTGCTGTACACTTACGTGCATACATTTGTAACACATTCAGTCGGAAAATAAAGATTGCATTTAAAAACGACTGATAACTTAAGTCTTCATGCAAACTATGATTAAAATTCTTATTTTCAATGAAAATTGACAATTTATTTACAAACGTCAGAATATCGCATAACTTAGGTTTTAGTGATTTTGCATACTTTTTCGATATTTTCGTAGAGGTAGGTGCTTTCAGCAACTTCTGTTTGAAGAAGACATTTCTTTTTGAAGAAGAAAATTCGACAAGAGGCCTTTCTGTCATTGCGTTTGGTTTGTGAAAAGCATTTGTTATTTTAGTTGATTTTTTATTGTTATTTTTGCCAGCCTTCCATTTGTTATCTTTATTTTTCACAACTAACTATTTATTTGCTGTTTTTATGTTATAACCACCAAGTAATAATCATCATTCAGTTAAACTTTTAGGGAAAAAAGAACCCCAGTGTTTACTCCTTGGTTATCACTCACCTAAAAATTGAGGAGTGTTGCAAATAAGACCAAGTCTCAAGTTACATTAGATCTTCCCTTTTCAACTATTTGAATTACTTTGCAATACTGACCTCCTAACACACACACACACACACACACACACACACACACACACACACACACACCAATTATGATTTACATTATCACAATGATCTTAGAAATTTGGTTTTGGGCGACCCAATATTGGACTAGACCCTTCAACTCCTTTTTCATCTTCGCTACATCACCTATTATAATAGTATTCACTAGATCATATGCTTTCACAAAAGAACAACGTCAGTATTACATGTTTTTAGAGAATGATATTTAACATTGATGGTCAAGTATATTTCCCGTGATAATTCTTTTTGAACATTAATTTAGAGCATTGTATAAGTATATGTTACAACATGATAAAACCCTTCTTCGTGAATAAGTATGAGTGTCAGTGAGTACTTACCACGAAGAAGGGGATTATCATGGTCTTATCAAATTAGAATATTGTAAAGTACTCAAGAAATAACAACAATAATCAAACCACATGGACACACAATAGATAGACTAAATATTTAGCCCTATTTGACTTCGCCCATGCATGCTATATTTGAAGTAATAATGGTCTATAGAAAGTTGCGAAGGTAATAAAATGGGTGTTATTTTTTTTATTTTTTGTTTGTTTTTTGTGTGATTTGGGGGGTTGATTTCCTAATTTGACCATTCCAAGATCCTGGTGCCTTGGACATAATTTCTGAACATATTATGCTTTTTATAACTTAGTTTGGAAATTTTTTCTCAATATCTGTAATGTAATATGAACTAACTCATCCTTTATGGTCCAGAAGTGGACGTTACAATCAATTCTGTCGATCGTGCCTATATTCTGCAAAAATTTTTTATTCATAGTAAATAGTGAATTAATTATTTGAAAATATTATACTGAATTTTGACTGCATGATCATTTATTTCTTATTATACAGTTAATTGTCTTACAATGTAAACGAAATGCCTCAAGCAGTTTTAAGCTATTGACCCTAACATGTATAATACAATAGATAACCCTTTAGAAAGAACATGATTGCCTATGTTCTTAACAAATAAGACAGCTGAAATCATGTTATCTTATTGGTCGAGAGCACTTTACTATAGTGTAATATCTTAAAATATAATATAATACACATGTGCGGCATGAAGGTTTGTTAAAATACTTAACTTCAGACTATTTTTATTTTCCATTTTCTATGACCTGAAGGTTCTACTTATCCCTACCGTAAAACCAATTACATGTAAGCAATTTCAATAATCTGAAGGTATGAAAAAGATTAATCAACACCTGTAGGTCCAGAACAACAAATATTATATTTTTTTTTCGAGACTTGCCGTTGACAACTAATCTACATAATCTATGTCCTTTTTAAATGTCCAACAATTCTACTGTATTCTACTGTATAATTTGTAATGTCATGGGGAGGTTTCAGGTTGAAAGGTAGAAAATGGGAAGCTTTGGGTGCCAATAAACCGGTTAAATCCTACCGCTAGCCTATATTTAGGGAAAAAATGCAATTTAAAAGTAATTGCTTATATTGAAGTTAACTCTAGCATCGCAAAATATTAAAAATGTGAACAGTGAAAATTATGATAAATATACTGTAGAAGTTTTTTTATTCATGGACATCAATTTTCCTGGTTTTCATAAATATAACTATTTCATGTGTACTTAAATTCGCCGGTTTCGAATTCTATGATTTTAAACTCGAAGGAAAAATGTATTTGTAGAATGTAGAAACTTAGTTTCGTGGTTTAAGCAAACCAAGAAATCAACGAAAATTGGAATTCCGTGAACAATAATGCTTTTACAGTAGTAACAATTATAATCTGTATTTAAAATAGGCGTATATTTAACGTTCTTGTGTTGGAAAGACTAAGAGCAAAAGTTAAATCATTTGCATTAAATACATACCCCCTAGATTGAAAATAATATATCTGGAGCCTTGTTCCATGGCTGATATCGCATTTCCACATTGTTGCATAATTTCCGGGGAATATGAAACATCCCGACAATAAAGCGAAATCGCTACTGGTTCTAACACTAAAGTAATTTGTTCGCTGTTAATTCCAGCCTATAGAGAAAAATGTGTAATTAACTTGATATTAACACTTACTACCTCGGTTTACCTGAAATTCAAGATTAATCTGTAGTACCTTTCAATGTTACCGGTTATTTTAAGGTACTTTATGGGTAGAAATACTATATTTCTTCCTATCATTTAAACTTTGTGGTTTGTATATTGCCATATCTCTACACAGTTGATTTCTATTTTGCTGATACACAAATCAATATTCCTGTGGTAATGTCTTAATATAAAGCGACACAAGAGGAGTTCTTCTGATTTATTTGTCTAGGGTCACTTCGGATTTAATTTTTAAACTCATTCCAATTTTTTGCAATTCCAGTGATTGCAAATCTGGTACAGCTATTTTTGAGAGCTACAAAGTAGTGTGAATAGCCAAAATGTGCGGAATTTGGACTTGACAAAATCATATTTGTTATTTTATATCCTAGCATAACTTTTCACAGTAGCAGTTTAAAAACATGTGAAATTTTCAAAATCCCATGGGAAAATGCTGTTTCCCATGGGATTTTTAAAACTTCCCATGGACTTTCATTATTCCCATGGAATTTCATAATAATTCCATGAGAGTATTTCAAAATCCCATAGGCAATAGTCAAATCCTATGAGAAAATGCATTTTTCTATGAGATTGTGAAATTTCCATGTTTTTTATGCTGCGACTGTGCAACAGTGTACTGACATATGAGGGAACTGGTCAATTTTGACCTATGCGAGTCTTTAAAGTCTTCATATGAAATTATTGCTTGTCTGTTTGATTCAGAACCATCATTTTAAGTGAAATAAAATTTCTCACTATGATCTTTGGGTTATATACTAACAGCACAAAGCATGGACAGAAATTGTACTTGTTCTTGAGAGAATTTCTCATTTGGATATACTGTCATGTTTTACAGTTTTGGCATTTTATTTTTTGTTTAATTCAAGGTGTTGTTCTGGCCACCCGTTTGTGGTGCCCAAATCTCGCTATTTTACAATGTTTCAAGGAGTAACCTCTCATCAGCAGCATAAAAATCAAACAATATGGAAAGCCATAATAAAAACTAGTAAAAAAAGTAGTACTCATTACCAAAAATATCGAAATAGGAAGCAAAATACAGTATTTTTGACATCCACCGAGTGCCATACACGGAATGAAGCCGTAGTATTTGAAGGGATTAGAATTTTGATGGAACAGTAAATTTCTATAAACCTCTAGTATATTTTCATGTTTTCTTACAATCGACTTGATGAGTGCCCTGTGCTTGTCTCTTTGTGTCAGCGGATTACAGTGATTGTGGACGTACTTTGTCAGTTAATTTGATATTTGTTGGCAATCCCTCTTCTATGAGCTCAAAACCATGGCTGTAGCGTTGTTCGAAAATGAGCAATGAATTCCGCTCAAATCAGTGCGGTGTGTTTGCCGCCTTGAACTTATTGTGAGGTGTGAGCAAATCTTTTTATCTGCACTGAAGAGACATAAGTTGTCGAAACGCGCATATGCAGATATTAAATTCACAGTAACGTCGGTATTTTGTTATTTGTTACCTCTGGGTCGATGCTTCTGCTGATGGACTGTTAGTTGACGAGGGTATTCACCAGCCCAGTCACCAGCCCAGTAGTCAGTACTTTGATGCTGACCGAAAAGCCGATTCTATTTGGATCCTTACAATATCTAAATTTTGTAAATTTTGTTGAAAACTAAGGAGTATCTCCCTCTTGCAAAGCTCTGTCCTAAGCTGTTTTTGCTCTTCATTTAGATCTTATTGGTTATTTGTTCTCTCTCAGTTTCTTTTTACCTCTCTGAGTTTTTGATCTTCAAAAATGTTTAGATTTTATCTGCACTGAAGAGACATAAGTTGTCCAAATGCGCATATGCAGTAACTAAATTCACAGTGACTTCGGTATTTAGTTATTTGTTACAACTGGGTCGATGCCTCTGATGGTAGACTGTTATTCCCCGAGGGTATTCACCAGCCCAGTAGTCAGTACTTTGGTGCTGATCGGAAAGCCGATTCTATTTGGAACCTTACAATATCTAAATTTTTGTAAATTTTGTTGTAAACGAAGGAGTATCTCCCTCATGCAAAGCTCTGTCCTTAGCTTATTTTGCCTCTACATTTAGATCTTATTGGTTATTTGTTCTCTCTCTTAACATTTTTGAGTTTATGGTCTTCCAAACGTTTAGATTTTATCTGCACTGAAGAGACATAAATAGTCGAGATGCGAACATGCAGAGAATAAATTCACAATGACTTCAGTATTAAGTTGTTGAAGGCTTCTTTTTGACTTCAAGATGAATAACAATAACAGTGTTGTTATTTTTACCGATATTTCTTTGTCCTTTGCTGAATGATGGCTTTTCTATTAAATCCTATGGTTATTTGTTCTCTACCAGCTTTTATACGCTTTTGATTATTGGACTTAAGACGTTTTAGTTTTGTCTGCACTGATGAGACATAAGTTGTCGAAATGCGCATATGCAGAAAATAAATTTACAGTAACTTCGGTATTTTTGTCATTTACAAACTATAACAATGTCTACCTTTTGTGCAGCATCTATCATAAACTGTTTTGCTCTTTTATTCCAGATTGCAGGGACTGTAAGGACCCAGTGGACATCGTTATTGGTAAAGTGGTTCTTTTTATGTTCAGCTTTAAGACAATAAAAAAAGTAGTCTTTGAAGTGCTTAATAACTGCAGCAAACACATGAAGCATATTCATTTTCTGTCCAATTTCTCTACTATCGTCGATAGTTGTTTCTGTTGTAAGGTTATCCTAGAAAAATAGATGGTGACTTATCGCTTGTATTAATTTTAGTTATAGAAGTTATTTTCAACATTAATACATATTATGAGAAAAACATTATGTTGCTACGATAAACCAAACGAAGAAAGAAAACAAACATACAAAACTGAACAAGAAATTGCAATAAAAATGAAGAATCTACTTCTTGCATGCCACTATTTTTATTGCAAGACAAATATCTTGCGGTTCACATCAATCCTATATCAAACGCCATTTCTAGATTGTTACTTTTACTAGAACAATCTGTTTATCCATTTTCCTGCCTTTTGTTGTATACAGGACAGGACTTGCTTACCTTTCCACGGCACCTAATGTCACTATGATTTCATATTTTAGTTTTGAGTTTTTTAATTTGTGGTATTCCGTCAACAGGTGTTCCCGTTTTTGCCTTGTTTCTGGACTTTGCTTTAATCTTGTGCTTTGTTCCTATGATATTCTATTGTCGCTATTCGTGGCGTTTTTGATTTCTATATAACCTGGTTGCCATGTTTGCCACTCTATGCCAAAGTAAGGGAGAATCGAATCGTCAGTCCAAAACGAACAATCCAAGGACAATGGCAACATAGGATGAACAAAGAAACATAGACACAACGTGATTACGGCACAGAAAAGAAAAATGAGGATACGCACACATACAAAGACGAACAACATGGACCCAACAAAACCATGGGTGAGACCAGGTGCAGAGCAAGCATCTCCTGCTTCTTAAAAACACCCACCGTGTTGAACATGTCATCTTCAGAAGTAAACTCAAATCGGGTAGATAAAAACAAACTTTAATTGTAATAGAAAGATCTGTTATCACCTTGGAAACTGATATGACACAGGAGTTCACAAGATCGCGATGACCTCAAGCCAAGGGAGACTTACCCTTGCTCAAGTATTCTATTTGTAAGCAATCGAGCTCTATCAAGGCAGTTTTATGCACTGTGTCGATCACACGCCATTGAGCAGCGAATGAGTTGGGAGATGTAAAACTCTATTTCTCTCCCTTTTGGAATGTTGCTACAAAGAAAAAGGAAGTCGACCACCGGAAAAGCAAAGTCACTGTGCCTGTCAGACAGGCAAGACTGCATTTCAACCCCGTCGCCATCTCCAAAACGAAGGCCAAGAAACGAGGCTAACTTGGAAGCATCTGCAGTATCCCTAATTTAGAGCTCTCTTAGATAGACAAGAAGAAAATCACCAAATTTAAGGATTGCCTAGTGACAAAACTCACTGCATAAGTTTTTTTTTTTTAATTTTAAGAATAGGTAACTTGCCTGGTCAGAAAAAATCTTCATTTTGAAATTGCTGAAGTAATACCAAGATTTTAAATCTTTGTTTTTAGGCATTTCATTGAAGAACTTTTCAACATCATATCCAAATCTGTGAAACGTTTTATTCGGCTTAAACAACACCACTGAAGGAACTTTAAGGCGAACTGACACATCTGTTTTCCAGTTAATACCATGTACTTTTGTTTTGTCTTCTTTATGTTCCGATCTTGTTAAATATCCTAACCGAGAGAATGATGTTCCAATATCTATAACTGCAACTAACAGCTTGTCCTGAAAAGTAATGTCATTTGCAAAGAAACTGTTCCCTCTTTTCGTAAGCTGGGATCAACTTGCAAGACGGTGTCTCTGACTTTGAAGTGATTTCCCTTAACTCTTTACAACAAAACAAGCATGGAATAAATACGACTAATTTGTCAGTCAATTCAAAAAATATATTAATAAAAATTCACTCAGTGTTAACGTTGTGTTTTATTTTTCTGAGTAATTTTTTAACCCATTAAAATTTTGTTTTTTCTTCTTTAGAGATCGCAAAATGTCTGAAATTCAATACTGGAGTACTAGGTACAAATACTCGCGAGTACTCGGTTAATTGAAATTGATCATGAATAACGCCAATTTTTAATGTGGGACGGGGACCAGCTTTTTTTGAAACCTTTCAGTTTTTTTTCATAAAACATGTTTTGATTGTACACCTTTTTACATTAAACAATCAAACATTAATTTGCAAATAATCGGCTGACGACTTGTGCTGTAAAAGGACGACTTTCATTTCCGAGAATTTTATAAATTTCTAATTTTATAGTGAACAGGACTTAAATGTTATGTTATATGAACATAGATTGTGTAGATTTGATGTTTTTACCGTACTGGGGTTTATTTGTCTTTTTATAATTCCCGGAAATGATGTATTTAACTGGGAAATTTATATTATAAAAATCCCGGAAATGTTATATAAATATTCCCGGAGACGAAAATAATTTTCCCCGGAAATGAAAATCTTCGCTGTAGAAATTTGCTTTGATATCATTTTAATTACGTTACTGAAGCGCCTTTCTGATTAAAAAAAAATGAATCAGAGTTATACCTGCCCTGCAAAATATTTTTTTTTCTTTTAAATTTCATGATATTTATTATATGACAGTAAACTCGCTAAGAGAGAAGTTTTGAGAATTTTTCAAATTAATTTTTGCAGAATAAAACAAAACAATAAATATTAAGTGGTGATTTAATTTGAAATACTAAATTTCGTAAATTTCCTTAGATTTATGATTATTTTTCTATGAGAAAATTATAGAAAACGAAAAAACAATAACAACTTAACACAAAATTTAGAAATATTAGGTTCTTGCAGTTCAAAAATTGATACAAAAAGTTTTGCAGAAGAAGTATCGAGAAGATACTTTAAGTTACTGACTGAAATCAAGGGAATATCTACCAATAAAAGTGACAAAAAATGTCCGAATCAATGAGAGGGAAAGACCAACAAGGAAAATCCGTAAAACGTACGACAGTATCAAGAATACACAACCCAACACAGAACATTTTAACCAAGCCGTCATATTCCCGACTTAGAACGGGCATTTTTTAGATGAAATTAAATTAATTTTAAAATAAGTCGAATACTCGAGTACAAATATTGTACTTGAGTACTCGACTTCCAAACGAGTACTCGAGTATTCGAGTACTCGTTGCCATCCCTAGTCTTTTTTGTCGGGTATTCCGCATATGCCGAAAAATCTTGATAATGTAGATTTTCATCTGCCTTGCCTTTGTAGCGACACCGTCCGAGAATGGAGATAACTGCTACAAAAGCAGCTAAAGTAATGCTTGGTCCCGGCTTACCAAAATTGGGAATAAACTATGAACAAGAGGCTCTCAAGAGCCTGTATCGCTCACCTGGGCCATTGCTGACAAATACAGTCAAAAATAATAATACCAATGTTGAATGCCAATCTTGAATCTGTTCAGACAAGCCAGACACATTTTAAGAAGGGGACAAACTAAGGTCCATTGTGACCAAGTGTGATTCCAATTGGCCAAGTACTTTCAGAAGAGAAGATCTTGGAATATGTTTCCCCATAGGGTCCAATGTTAAACTAAGTTCCCCGCTGGTGGCCATCTTAGATGATGTGCAGACTTGCCGGACTCATTTTTGAAAGGGAACCACCTAACGACTATTCTGGCCAAATTTGGTTCCGATTGGCTCTGCGGCTTCAGAGAAGAATATCTTTGAATACCTTCCCATAGGGTCCAATGATAAAACCAGGCTTCACGCGCTGGTGGCCATCTTGGATATGATGCGGA
>MJUU01067739.1:0-23168 GCA_002080025.1 Modiolus philippinarum
GTTGTGACTTCGTTCCTTTGTTTTTCCGACGTTGCCATTGTCCTTGGAATGGTCTTTTTAGACTGACGGTTCGGTTCTCACTTACTCCAAATGTGTATTATATTATTCTATGACTAAACAAACCTCGCTTTTGCGATTTTCTTCATCTCATATATCCAAAAGAGCTCAAATTAAGGACACTACAGACACTTCCACATCAGCTTCTTTCCTTTAATTTCATCTTGTAATTAACAACAGAGGTACACTACAAAGTACGTTGTATGACTAACACGATGACTTCACCTTTCCAATAGCCAATTTCCCTTTTCTTTGTAGCATCATTCCATATGCACATGCAGTTTACATCTCCCAACTCATTCGCTACTCAAAGGTCGTGGTGGATGCAGTGAATAGCTTGATAGAGCTATGTTGCTTACAAATAGACTGCTTAAGCAAGGGTCTGTTACCCATAACTTGGAGTCATCATTACAGATACTACGATCTTGTGGACCATATCTGTTTCCCAGATGACAACAGATCATTCTCTTTCCCCTCCCCATTCTCATTTCTCTTTTCCTCTACCGGATATGACTTTACTACCAGATTTGACATGTTCAACACGGCGGGTTTCTCATAAGAAGCAGGAGATGCTTTCTCTACCGGTGCACCTTATTTCACCAACTGTCTTTTTATTTGGGTCCTTGTTGTTCATTTTTGTATATGTGAGTGTCTTCATTTTTCTTTTCTGTGCTGCGCTCATTTTATGTCTTTGTTTCTTTTTTCGATCTTGAGATTGTCCTTGGATTTTTCTTTTTACACTTACGTTTTGTTCTCACCTACTTCATTATATATTTTTCTTATTTATTTAATAATCAAGTCTTAAAAGGATAAACTTGAAGAATATGTTTGCTCTTTTATGGTTATCATTATATCAGAAGCTACACGTTTTGTACAAAAAAAAAAACAAAAACAAGTAATCTGAGTGACCTATATTGCAAACCAACAACCTGGATGCTACATGAACATGTGATATTTCAATTAATTTTCTCACTTTTGAGACACAGCAGTTCCTATTTTTAGCGGTGTGAGATTTCCTTGTCTTACACTAGTGTAAGACAAAAAAATCACGCGCAGTTTACCGGTAAATATTGTGTTTGCACATTTAGGGTCTGTAGTCTACATCTGTCCTCATTAGTGATCATAATGTATTATAGAATTGTTATATAATTTAAAGTAAAATTTTACAGGAAAATACAAGAAAAATCGTCTTTTAAAATATGGCGCGCTCGGGTATACATTCCTGATTTTATGACGTTACAAAAAGGGAAATAATTCCATGTGTAAACAGACGAAAAAGGGGCGACATTTTTGTGTGGATTATAGTATATTTTGGGTGAATACAGTGAGAAATAAAATCAAACACCAGTGGAAGTGTGAGACAAGAGAATCTCAGACACCCTCGGGTAAGATTTCAATCATCTCGGACTCAGCAAGCTTCGTCCGAGACTGGAAATCTTACCCTTGGGTGTCTGAGATTCTCCTGTCTCGCACTTCCCCTGGTGTTAGATTCTTAATGTCTTATATAGTAAATAATTTTTGACTGCTACAGAATTGCTGTAATACACTTAATGACTTGGGGAAAATCCTATTTATCTAACCATTTGACTGCTTGTCAGATTCAAATGTTATGTTCGTTGTTTATAGCATATTTCATTTCATTACGACATATTTTTAAGTAATTTAATGCCCCAAAACGTCATTTTCCTGAATCAGAATTTCATATTTGGTCGTACAACATCAACTATTATACGAAGATGACATAATGTATTAATAATTCATATTTAATTTACTTTGGGTGGTATAGAAAATAACCTAAGTAAAGAAATCTTTTTTTCCCTTGACAAGCGATGACCAAACAAAGAATCAAAATAACAGGCATACACTGTTGTTACTGAAAAAGTAATAGGAAAAAGAAAGGAAATGGGTTAAATGTCAAGGAGACAACATCCGATCTCTAGGTTGAAACGACCTAAAATAAAGCATCTACGGGTCACCGTACGGTCTTCAACACGGCGAGGAACCTCACACCAAAAAGCAAGCCCAAAATGGCCCCAAAAAGGGGTAAACAAGTGAATAAATCAATGGAAAAAACCACATCCAATAACCCAAATATCAAGAAACTAAAATTTTATAAGAAGACAAGGACAAGCCAATGACCAACGGACAGGTGATGAAAGGGTATTGAGTAAATGCACAAAAGACAAAGTTTCTACCGATATAAAGTTAAACAAAGCAATGGAAAAGCGTTTTTATTATTGTTCTTTATCTTCAAGTCACCATTCAATCTGCTAGTTGAAGGTGAATTCTTAAATGTAGAAGACGTATTACCCTAACGTGTAAGAAACAAACGCTTTTGCAAATGTAAATGATCGGCAGATTTGTAAACTCTTGCAGCTTTTATTGAGAAATCTGTCTTTTTTTCTGATTTCCTATTCATTTATATTATTTCTATTTACATTGTATTCTTGTTGATGTTCTGATAAAATGCNCAATATCAAAGGACAGATGTGATAACAACATGACTACTGACCTTTGTCTGGACAGATGTGATAACATCTTGAGTACTGACCTTTGTCTAGACAGATGTGATAACAACATGACTACTGACCTTTATTTAGACAGATGTGATAACATCTTGACTACTGACCTTTGTTTAGACAGATGTGATAACATCTTGACTAGTACTGACCTTTGTTAAGACAGATGTGATAACATTGTGACTACTGACCTTTGTTTAAACAGATGTGATAACGTCAAGCCTACTGACCTTTGTCTAGACAGATGTGATAACATCATGAGTGCTGACCTTTGTCTAGAGATATGTGATAACAAGCATGACTACTGGCCTTTGTTTAGACAGATATGATAACAAGCATGACTACTTACCTTTTCTTTAGACATATATGATAACAAGCATGACTATTGACCTTTGTGTAGACAGATTTGATAACAAGCATGACTACTGATCCTTGTCTAGACAGATGTGATAACGTCATGGCTACTGACCTTTGTCTAGACAGATGTGATAACATCATGACTGCTGACCTTTGTCTAGAGATATGTGATAACAAGCATGACTACTGGCCTTTGTTTAGACAGATATGATAACAAACATGACTACTTACCTTTTCTTCTTTAGACATGTATGATAACAAGCATGACTATTGACATTGTGTAGACAGATGACTACTGACCTTCACTACTGACCTTTGTCTGGACAGATGTGATAACAAGCATGACAATTTACCTTTGTTTAGACAGATGTGATAACAGTGTGACCACTGACCTTTGTCTAGAGGTATATAATAGCATGCAGGACTGCTGACCCTTTTGTAGACAGATGTGATAACAAGCATGACTACTGGCCTTTTTTTAGACAAAAGCCAAAACAAGCATAAATACTGACCTTTGTTTAGATAGATGTGATGACAAGCATGATTACTGACCCTTGTTTAGACATTTGTGATAACAAGCATGACTACCTGCCTTTGTCTAGACGGATGTGAGAACATCTTTACTACTAACCTTTTTTATACGACCGCAAAAATTTTGCGGTCGTATATTGGTATGGTGTTGGCGTCGTCGGCGTCCGCGTCTGCGTCGGCGTCAGCGTCTGTGGACAGCATAACTTTGCTTCTAGTGGACGGATCTTTATGAAATTTTAGTATGATGTATCTTGGCACACGCGTAAACAGAGGTCTTAATTTTGAGTTGATGGCCCCGCCCGTTTTAGAAAAAGGGGCCAAAAAGGGGTGAAATTGGGTGTTTTCACATTTTTGACTGTAGAATCTTTATTAATTGTTGGATTTTGATGGGGTTTGTTTCAGTGTGCTCCTGAGGAAATTTCCAATCTGGATTATGCCAACAGATTTCACGTAGCATGTACCGCTCACGAGATAAATGGGGCCCAACAGGGGCAAATCTCAAAAAAATTAAATTTTTTATTTTTAGTCCGATTTTGATGCAGTTTTTTTCAATGGATTCCTTGTGAAAAATTAATATGGCGCTCAGCTATTAGATTTTTGATAACTTGTTTCCTTTCCCAGCTATGAGGGGCAGAATGGGGCCAAAATAGCGAATTTGCAGATTATGTAGAATTTTTATTTTTTATCGGATTTCGATGGGATTTTTTTCTTTGGATTCCTCTTGATCTAAGCTTTCGGTAGTATGGCAATGGATTTGGCGTAGCTCTTACCGTTTCCGAGCTACAAGGGGTCAAAGGAGCCAATATTGCAATTTCTCTTAGTATGTCAAATCTTTATTTTTCATCGGATTTCGATGGGATTTTTTTCTTTGGATTCCCCTTGATCTAAGCTTTCAGTAGTACGTCAACGGATTTTGTGTAGGTCTTACCGTTTCCGAGCTACAAGGGGTCGAAGGGGCCAAAAATGCAATTTTTCTAAATATATCAAATCTTTATTTTTCATCGGATTAGGATGGGATTTTTTTCTTTGGATTCCTCTTGATCTAAGCTTTCAGGAGTATTCCAACAGATTTTGTGTAGGTCTTACCGTTTCTGAGCTACAAGGGGTCAAAGGGGCCAAAAATGCAATTTTTCTAAATATGTCATATCTTTATTTTTCATCGGATTTCGATGGGATTTTTTCCTTTGAATTCCTCTTTATCTAAGCTTTCATAGGTATGCCAACGGATTTTCGGTAGGTCTTACCGTTTCCGAGCTACAAGGGGTCAAAGGGGCCAAAAATGCAATTTTTCTGAATATGTCAAATCTTTATTTTTCATTGGATTTTGATGGGATTTTTTTCTTCGGATTCCTCTTGATCTAAGCTTTCAGTAGTATTGCAACGGATTTTGTGTAGGTCTTACCGTTTCCGAGCTACAAGCGGTCAAAGGGGCCAAAAATTGCAATTTTTCTAAATATGTCATATCTTTATTTTTTATCATTTCGATGGTTTTTTTTTTCTTAAAATTTCTATGTCTGTAAAGTTTTAGTTGATAGTACATATTCTGCATAGCTCTTACGGTTTTTATCAGTAAGTAATCAAAAGGGTTGATTTTTTCCCTATTTTGTTTCTAGCTAATAACTGTGTCTAGCTTCTTTTTGTGTCCATCTAATTATTGTGTCAAGCTCTTTACTGTGTCCACATTCACTTTAAAAATTTCAGTGGTAGACATGCTGTGGTCGTATCATGCTGCGCTGGGTGTAGCCCTTTATTAGGCAAATGTGATAACATTGTTGCTACTGACCTTTGTCTACAAATATGTGACAACAAGCATGACTACTGACCATCCAGTCTTACTAGTGACTTTTATTTATAGACAGATGTGATTACAAGCATGAGTACTGATTAGATATGTGTATTAACAAGAATGTTAAAACAGATGTGATAACAATATGACCACAGACCTTTGTCTAGAAGTATATGATAGCAAGCATTACTGTTTACTTTTGTGTAGACAGATGTGATAACAAGCATAACTAGTGACCGCTGTTTAGATAGTTGTGCTTACAAGCATGACTACTGACCTTTGTTTAAATAAATGTTATAACAAGCATGACTATTGACCTTTGTTTAGACAGATGTGATAACAAGCATGACTACTGACCTTTGTTTAGGCAATTGTGATAACAAGCATGACATCTGGCCTTTGTTTAGACAGATGTGATAACAAGCATGACTACTGACCATTGTTTAGACAGATGTGATAACAATCATGACCACTTACCTTTGTGTAGACAGATGTGATAACAATTATGACTAACTGATATTTGTTTAGACAGTTGCGATAACAAGCATGACTTCTGGTCTTTGATTAGGCAAATGTGATTACATCATGACTACTGACCTTTGTCTAGACAGATGTGATCATTTTGAAGACATTTACTACTGAGGTTTGTAGAACAGATGATGGATAATAAGCAGGGTTGGGCGGGAAATACCAGTGGCGGTAATTCCCACTGGTAATTACCGGGAATTACCGTCGTGGGAAATACTGTGCTTATTTTCAAAAAGTTGGAAATACTGGGAAATATGAAAAAATGACAAATCAAGTCCTTTTGACACAAAAATACTCTTAACTATTTGTTTAATTCTATTTTTTTTTTTATTTATATACAATGTATCATTTAAAATTGTGTTTGAAATACATTTAATTGATTTCTTAATTAAAAACAGGTGTATTTTTCATATCATTTTTAAATCTAAGTAGTAATATAAAAACATTCCTTTATGAATCAATTTGATGTATTGAAAAACTAAACAATTACCCAAGCCCTTCATGGACATTTATGTTCTTTTAGTAATTAACACTCTCACATTTGACAAATTTTAGTTGTTAAGTGAAATATTTATGACAAATACTAGTACCTTAATGAATTTTATTCTTGTTTATAAAAACATTAATACAAAGCAAATGCATTTCAAGGTATTACAATGATTACTATTGAATGGAGGTGATGTTTAATACTGAAAATCAAAAGACTTTTATTGCTTTACTTATTTGGAATAGTCATATGGTAGTGAGAGAATAATGAAATTCGATATATATACATCCATTAAGACAGTTGCACTTTTAACTACAATGTTTTGAAGTTATATCATTTGACAGTATATTTCCCATTATTGTTCGGGAATTACCAGTATTTCCTGGGAATTCCCAGTATTTCCCACTGTCCTGGGAAATATGAGTATTTCCCACTTTTTTACCAACCCTGATGATAAGAGTAAGTGACTACCCCCTTTCTTTAGACGTTCCTTATTACAGAGTGACAGTTGACCTTCATTTAGACATGCCTTATGACAGTGATTACTGACTTGGTTTGACAGATGTTATAACAAGATTGACTACTGACCTTTGTTTATTCTGGCCTAATTACAGAGTTACTGATGGCATAATACAGACAGATGTGGTAATAAAAATAACTACTGGTCCTTGTTTAGACCTGTCTGATTACAGAGTGGCCACTTACCTTTTTTTAAGACCTGTCTGATTACAAAGTGACTACTGACCTTTGTTTAGACCTGTCTGATTACAGAGTGACTATTGACGTTTTTTTAGATCTGTCTGATTACAAAGTGACTACTCACATTTTTTTAGACATGTCTGATTTCAGAGTGACTACTTGCCTTTGTTAAGATGTGTCTGATTACAGAGTGACTACTCGCATATGTTTAGACATGTATGAATACAGAGTGACCACCTTTTTAGACATGTCTGATTACAGGTTGACTACTTGCTTTTGTTCAGACATGTCTGATGACAGTGTGACTACTTGCCTTTGTTTAGACTTGTCTGATTACAGTGTAATTACTGATCTTTGTTTAGACCTGTCTGATTACAGAGTGACCACTGACCTTTGTTTAGACATATCTGATTAAAGAGTGACTACTGACCTTTGATTAGACATGTCTGATTACAGAGTGACTACTGACTTTTGTTTAGACATGTATGATTACAGAGTGACTACTGACCTTTGTTTAGACCTGTCTGATTACAAAGTGACTACTGACCTTTGCTTAGACCTGTCTGATTACAGAGTGACTACTGACTTTTGTTTAGACATGTCTGATTACAGAGTGACCACTGACTTTTGTTTAGACATGTCTGATTACAGAGTGACTACTGACCTTTGTTTAGACCTGTCTGATTACAGAGTGACTACTGACTTTTGTTAAGACATGTCTAATTACATTTGTTTAGACATGTCTGATTACAGAGTGACTACTGACCTTTGTTTAGACCTGTCTGATTACAGAGTAATTACTTATCTTTGTTAAGACATGTCGTATTGCAGATTGACTACTTGGCCTTGTTAAGACATGTCTGATTACATAGTGACTACTTGCCTTTGTTTAGACTTGTCTGATTACAGAGTGACTACTGACCCTTGTTTAGACCTGTCTGATTACAGAGTGACTACTGACCTTTGTTTAGACATGTCTGATTACAAAGTGACTATTGAGCTTTGTTTAGACCTGTCTGATTACAGAGTGACTACTGACCTTTGTTTAGACATGTCTGATTACAGAGTGACTTCTGATGTTTGTTTAAACATGTCTTATTACCATGCTGGATTATTATACGGCCCTCTTTATTGTGATTGTGTTCTTCTTGTGAAAGATCACATGTAATAACAAAATATTAACTCTAGGGGATAGTTGGAAAAAAACAGAACCTTTATTGATTTTTGAGTGAGAAGTTCAAAGGTCAAGGCTACTCATTTCCCTTTCAATTTTGAACTGAACAAAGATTAAAGGTTTTTGTAGCAAGTTATGCATTTCTGCAATCAAATGGGGAAGTGGGTGTATATATTTGTGAGATTTTCCCACAGATTTTCTAGTTTACTTACAGAGTGATTGCTGACTTTCTTTAAGACTTGTCTGATTATAGAATGACCTGACTCTTGCTTTAATGGTCTGATTATAGAATTACCTGACCCTTGCTTTGACAGATATGATAAGAATGACCTCTGACTTTTGGTTGACTGGTCAGAGTAGTGTTTCTATGGCCATTGTTTAAAAAGACCTGGAAAGTGGAAACAGTGTGTCTTCTAAACTTTGTTTGCAGGGGCAGATAACAAAGTGTCTAGTGTAGTTTATCTTTACTTCTAGAGTATTTCAAGGGGCAGATATTTATCCCTATGGTAAAGGCAAGATAGGCTGATCTCAAATCTGAACTAAGTTATCATGTCTATCCCAAGGCTTGCCAATGGATAGACAAAAGATATCTTAACCTGAGGGTTTGAAATCCGCCTACAGTATCTCACCTCTTCTCAAGGGTTTGATACTTTTTCTTGCCTTAATGCTCTGAAATAATGGTAAAACCTCTACAGCTATGACTTTCACAAGGAAATATCACAATCAATTCCTAGTAAAATATATGAAGTCACAATTAGTATATGTTCAGCCAAGCTGGATGGTCAATTCGTTTTCAACAATTGGCTGTAATATCAAATTCCCATTTATAATACAGATTGCATTGCTCGCGGTTCATGATAAATCACTGTTTAAAAGGTATATTTTCATTCTTTCTATAAATGTAAATGGTGAATAAAAGGATATGGAGTAAATGTACAAGAGACAAAGTCTCTACAAATACATTGTAAAAACAAGCAAAGGAACAACACTTTTATTGTTGTTCTTCATCTTGAAGTCACCATGAGGCCTTCAACAATGAGCTTTGCTCATACCTCATAGTAAGTTCAAGACGGCTCCTAGCACCAGTTTGAGCGGAATTCTTTGCTAATTGTTGAACAGCGCTACATCATACAATCATACAACAAGAGAATTTGAAGCAATGGCAGGCAACTTGAATTTTTTGTGTGTTTTTGTGATTGAAGTGAGACAGCCCCTGGCAAAAGAGTAAGATAGAGAAATCTCACACCCCAAAATTATGAGACATTTTGATACCCTAGGCGAGAATATTACAATCTGACACCATTGAAAGTGCAAGAACGAGAAATCTCAGACACCCAAGGGTAAGATTTCAATATTTCTCTGACGAGGCTTGCCGAGTCACAGAACCATTGAAATCTTACCTGAGGGTGTCTGAGATTTCTTAATCTTGCATTTTCAATGATGTTTGATTGTTTTTCTCACAGTTGTAAGCAAAATACAAGTTTCTGTACAACCAGAATATTGTTGTTGTCTGCCATATGTATGACTTCAACAATGTCATAATGTATTTCCTCACGCGAAATTCTTATCTCACCCAAGGGTTGAGACAAGGATATCTCAAATGGCTAAAAATAGGTACTGGCTTGTCTCATAAGTGAGAAAATAGTGGGCTTTGTTATGTTAAGATTGGCCTGATAGCTAAGTAAACATTGGAGTCACAACGCTAACTGTTTAGGCAGGCATTGTATGAAAATGATAACTAATTGTATATTATTATGCTCCTCTGGTCCAGAGCTCTTGCAGCAGAAGATGTAGAATGTAGTGAACATACAAGAAAGGGTCAGAGTCTTTTATTATGCCCCCAGATCGAGGATTGGGGGCATATTGTTTTTGTCCTGTCTGTGTGTCTGTTTGTCTGTGTGTCTGTCTGTGCATCCGAAACTTTAACCTTTGCTATAACTTTTGAACTATGTAAGATAGACTTTTCATACTTTGCAAGTGTATAGGTCTAGTCAAAAGGAATATAAATATGCAAAAAAAAATTAGGTCAGGTCAAAGGTCAAGGTCACAGAGGTCAAAAAGGGGTGAAATTGGCTGTTACACATATTCGAACATAGAATTCTTATTATTTATCCTACTGAGATGTGGTTTGTTTAATGTTATTGCTAATATAATTGTGCAACTGCAGTATGCAACAGATTTGAGGTAGCATTTACCGTTTTTGAGAAACAAGAGGCACAAAGGGGGACAAATGGAAAAATTTAATTTTTAAATTTTTTCTGATTTTAATGCAGTATTTTTCTGTATATTTCTTAGCGCATGCTAAAACAGATACATTTAACAAATAAAACCATTTCAGTAAACAAGAGGCCCAAAGGGGCTTCATCTGTTTCAGAATAAAGGGGTTGAATTTGGTGTTTTTATGGTAATAAACAACTTTTGAACTATGTAAGATAGACTTTTAATACTTTGCCAGTGTATAGGTCTTGTCAAGAGGAACACAAATGTGCAAAAAAATAGGTCAAAGGTCAAGGTCACAGTGGTCAAAAAGGGGTTAGATTGGGTATTTTCATATATTTTACTGTGGAATCTGGGGGCATATGTAGTGTTTCACAAACACATCTTGTTTTAGTGTCTAATTTTCAAAGTAATGTCAAAGCTGTACCAGTTAAGCTAATAGTCAATAAACTGTAATAAAACTTTGTACTTGATCGGGTGACAAATGTTGAAACCAAGGCACAATACTGACAGGTTGTATATTTCTTCTCTACATTGTTATTTACACAGAACAACTAATGATGTAATGTTTCACTTTGTGTATTGTACATTTTTAGGAAATGTTAAAATTCATCAAATCCAATAAAAATCAAGAGGTGACCGAACACGTGAGGTATTATGTTTTATTATAGGTTCTGTTATATTTTTTGCATTTAACCATTTTCTAATTTGAACAGCTTTGTTTATTTTTTTTATTATTAATAATTATTTTCTATTTGTTTTACAGTTGATCTGTTATATCAATGGGCTGTATTGGGTTGTTTAGTTGTTGATGATTTGGGGCTGGAATTTTGTAGATTTATGGGATACCCTGGTATTTTAAAACCAGTACATAATAACTTGTAGTGATATATCTGTTTGACTCTAATTAAAATTAATTAAGATAATTTTAATTACTATGTTCATATGATGTTTATTTCATGCTAATATAATTTAATGTCACCAGCATTTCATTATACAAATTTAACATACTATCCAAAATTACACATTTAACAGTCAACATGAAATTAAAGTTTAATATTTAAGTATGTAAGACTGGTGGAAGTTTTTGTTTTGTCATCTTACCATTGTGGGGTTTTTAGGGTAGCACTTCCAAATCCAAGATTGCAGCTGCCAGTTGGGAACATAATTTAACATTGGACCGTATGTGATAACAAGTTCATAGATGTTCTCATCTGAAACTACTGAGCCAATCTGAACTAAATTTGGCGATCATAACCCTTGGATGATTCCCTACAAAAAAATTGTTTTTCCTTTTGCAGTTTATCCAAGATGACTGCCAGCAGGAAAAATATTTAATATTGGACTCTATGTGAAACAGATTTAGAGATATGAAACTGCAGGGACAATGGAACCAAACTTGGCCACAATAGTAAATCTTTTCCCCTAAAAAAAACTGCACTTTTCTATGATAGACATCACTGGCAATACTGGCAAACATAATTTTTAACATATCTCCTCGTAAATACAAAGTCAATTTGGAGTTTTTGGACCAAACTCTGCCACAATAGTCCATTGGTGGTCCAGTAAAAAAGTTGTTTTGACTGCCGGCATGTTTTAATATTGAATCTGATGAGAAGAAATGTTTAAATATCTTCGACCCCTCTACATGTAGAAATGAAACTTTTGTTTGATAAACAACAAAATATTCTGCATGTGAAGCACAATTTGATCTTTATTTGATAAAAGTAATTTTTTTTATTTATCCTCTTAAAGCCAGGTGAGCAATACATTCTCTTGTGAGCCTCTTTGTTTATTTGAGTATTTGTTCAGATAAATTATAGTCCATTGTGTATGACCTTACTGGTCTACTAGTTCCTATTGTGTAACCAATTTAGCAATTTGGGTGAGCTGTTCCTATTATTTTTTTGACCAACTGGTATTGCTGGACTACAACATATATTGGAAAACGTTTTTGGTGGATTGCTTTTGTTAACTAATCAACACAATCAGGATCCTTTTGAATTGTCTAACAATACTATTGTATATCAATCTGTTATGGCCTGGGGAGGTTTTACCTTGATCTGTTGATGAAAATAGGGACTATAGTTAACATTTAATGAAAAAATATTGTACTTCATTAAAATTGTTAAAATTACATAATTCAAAAATAAATATTGCAATATAAATAAAGGGAATTTGAATTAATTGTCATTTTTTTCTTTCATTAATTATGCATAAATAGATTTATCTTTCTATAAGGTAATACTTTATCAAGGTAAAACCTCCACAGGCCATAACAGATTGATATACAATAGTATTGTTGGACAATTCAAAAGGATCCTGATTGTCTTGATTATCTAACAAAAGCAACCCACCAAAAACTTTTTCCAATCTATGTTGTAGTCCAGCAATACAAGTTGGTCAAAAATATAATAGGAACAGCTCACTCAATTTGTTAAATTGGTTACACAATAGGAACTAGTAGACTGGTAAGGTCATACACAATGGACAATAATATTTCAAAGAAATAATACATGTTTTTCCTAAATTACATGTCTGGTGGAAAGTACCATTCTATCTATGTAGCAGGATAGTTTGTAGCTGTAGTTGTATTAGAGCAGACAAACCTGACTGATGTGAATATGACCTTGAATATTATCTTGGAATGTGTTGGGATGTAACACTAGAAAAGGTTATTTGCCTTTCCTCCCTATAGGTAAATGTGGTTAGTAGATATGCAGTTTTACCACTGCATCTGTCTCTCTAATATACATTCGTGCCTAGGTTAAGTGTTGCATGAATTCCATACTTTGTATTCACTTGACTTGAAATGACTTCGACATTGCAAGTGATTACTATGCATAAGAACATAACAAGTGATTACTTTACATAAGATAAATATTAGTATGACATCACAAGTGATTACTTTGCTCAAAATCAATACCAGTTGGACATTACAAGTGATTACAATACAGAAAAACAATATCAGTTGGTCAGTACAAGGGGTTTCTTTACATAAGATCAACATCTGTTGGACATTACAATCAATTACTATGCAGAAGAACAATGTCAATTTGACATTACAATACAAGTGATTACTATTCTCAGAATAATATCAGTTTGACATTACCAAGTGATTACAATGCATAGAATAAATGAATTTGACATTACAAGTTATTTTTGTGCATAGAATAATATCATTTTGACATTACAAGTGATTGCTATGCATAGAATCCTAATGATACTTCACTTTAAACACATTATTCTGAATTTATAGACCATTTTTGACTATGACCAACTTCAAATTTCATATTTTGAAGTAACATAGGGCATTATATTTGAGACTGGCTTACAAAGTATCAAACCCTCATTATGCTCTTTTTATCTTTTGATCTTAATAATATACTTATGATTAGGAATTATTTTGTGTTCTATGTATAATAATTTTTACCAATTTTATTAACAAAGCTATTTTCACCTAATACTTAAACAATAATACATATAAATTTGACTGTTGATAAGTTATATGACATGAATAAAGCAATAAAGAGATAATTTCTTTATGGTGGTAAACTAAGTATGTCTACAGATAGGTAAGGTCAACTTAAGTATTAGATGTTTAGTAAATATAATTTTCTGTATGGTTCATTCTTTAATTCAACAATTGTGTGAAGTATTATTTTGTATTAATGCAGCAGTAATAGGAAGTGCAAAGTTGAAGGTTGCATTGTGAATCCTGGTTTATTGGCTGCACATTTGTGTTATGCCCCTGCCTAATGGGCAGGAGCATTAAGTTTTAACCTTGTCTGTACATCCAGAAATTTGCTTTGGATTCCTCTGCTTTTGTATGTAGAAAGGAATTGATATGTGGTTTGAAACCGCAATATACTGTGCTTCCTCTTGCCTTGTCTGTTACTTGTCAACTTCCTGTTTGCTGATTCATTGATTGCTATTTTACTAAACAATTTATGATGGATTTTTTCGAAGACTTCTTGGCTTTTGAGATAGTAATTATTTGATAGAAAAAAGAAGGGAAACGGGGGAATGTGTCAAAGAGATAACAACCCAAAGGGGAGTAATAACAACTCAAAGCCACCATAAGATCTTCAATGAACGGTGAGGAAATCCTTTTGATATTTGGTTTGAAGCTTTAGTATGATGAGCTTTACCATGCCTTCCCTTCCAGGTTTGTTACTCATCTGCTTTGGTTTACAAATTTTCAGTACAATTTATACTAAAATATTCATCAAAGATTTCTCAGTTTTTGCATGTTTTAATGATTTGATATTTGGTCTGACCGTCTGCATGAGACTTACATGAGGGTCGTACAGGGGGGTACCGTGCACGGGCGTGCAAGAAAAAAAATGTCACAACATGAGGAAAGAAAAATAAGAATTTGGCTTGCACGATTCCCCTTTTTTTGGTTTGCTCAAAACACAGCAAATAACAACCCTCCAACACAGCAACACATGAAATAAAAATCGACAAACATGTTCCAAGAAAATAACCCTGTGCAACCCCCTTACATGTAAGTATTGTATGCATCCTCATGCCAGGACTGTCAGAAGGCTACTTCCTGTTTACTGAATAGAATATTTGGCTGGGCGGCTATGTTCCATGATAACATTTTCTGTTAGATTTAACTGGATGTGTTTCTTTTGAATCCTCTTGACATAAAAAATTATGATTTCGCATATCTTGAAACTGACTAAAGGGGCTTTTATCTCTCTCTTAAAGTACTTTAAATATCTTTTTTTTTATTTTAATTGCAGTATGCTTCTTTTGATTTCTCTAGCTGTAGATTTTTGGAAGATTGCTCACAGAACCATTTGAGGCTTTTGCTCTTTCCAAGTTAAAGGGTCATTGGTTGTAATACTCTTAACCTGATGTCCACAGTCTTTGTGTCAATATTTGTTGTTTTATATGCTTAAGTGAGTTTGATCATATCATGTTGAGCTTTCTGTAGCCCTTTATTGATATCTGTTGCAATTTCCAGACTATAAAGGGCCATAGGAGTCAAAATATTACTTTATGAAGTACTGCTGATTTTACTTGTAGATTGGTTTTCTCATTGTTAGATTTCTGCAGTTTGTCAGAAGACTTAACATGGCTTTTACCATTTCTAAGCTATAAGCAACCAAAAGGAGCAGAAAACTCACTTTATCAAATTACCATAGACTACCTTGTACTGTCAGCACAAAGTTTTGAGTTTCACTGTACTTTGTAGCCCTTGGTTGTAGCTATATGATGACAAGAATGATAATTTATATCAAGTCTTTACAGAGAGTAAAATATTAATCAAACTTTACCTAGTAAAACTAGTGACAAACAAAGGGAGATGTTTCATAGTAATATTCCAGGTCATTATCTATTTAGATTACTTTATGACATTGTTGAAAGTTTTGGTTCTTGGCTATTGACTTTTATTGAAGTGGACAAACTTAACTTTAAGTGATAACAACTTCTAAACAAATAGATTAATAGCATGTTCAATGTTGACATTCCTTGATAGTCATTGCCTTCGTTATTGTAAATATAATTTTGTGTTTTCAGAAATTAACTCTTATTTCTGTGAGAGTTTTAATGGGATTAGTTAAATAAAGGATTAAGATTTTTACATTTTTCTGTTTACAAATTAATACATTTGATGCATCAAAGTGAAATTTGATAAAGTAAAAAGATAAAAATTGAATAAACAGAAAATATGTTTCACTGGCTGTTTCTTAAGCTTAAACAATTTTTTTTATGCCAAACACCATAAAATAATCACATTTTATATTTTGTTTTGGTGTTTTTTCCCCTTGAAATAAAGGGAAATAACTCTGTCATTCCAACAAAAGATGTTTTTTAGAGAAACACTGAAAGAGAGATAACTCTGTTTTAATCTGATAAATCTTCTGCCGGAGAATTAAAATGTCTATTTAATGTTATGATTTGGAATTTAAATTTAATGTCATTTTTAATTCATACTGATACACCTATCATTTGAAAGATCAGATTTCTTTGATTGTATTTTTTGAAAGCCTGATCCAAAAGTTTTAAATGGAAATATTTTGTAATTAATTTAAAAATTTTATCTTCTGTTAAGACACTTTTTGATGCCATTATGGATATCAGGTCAGTTAACAACATTTATAGAAATTAAAATCTTATAGAATGTTTATATGTAGTGTAAATCATTGACCTCTATTTTATTATATATACAGAAGGAGTATGGTTATTATGAGATACTTTACCTTTTGTCGTTTATCAATTATCAAAATATTCTTCATTGATTGGTAGTTTCCAAGCTTTAATTCTCAATGCAACATTTTCCTGATGACTTTGATAGCTGCAAAGTACCATGCAGAAGCTGCAAAGTACCATGCAGAGTACTATACTGTGAGTGTATATTTACCAAGCAGATCTCTGGTAGTATATCATGAAATTACTTGTTTTATGCAGTATGAATTCAGGATCCTTCCTTGATGAGAATGAAAATTGTCTGTCTCCAAACCTGTCCCATCGCCACTTTATTAGTTTTTATCATATTTAATGATAGTTCTTAGTCTTTTAGTGACCATATTTTACTGAAAACATTTTTTAACTTCTCATTTAGCTGTCAGTCTGTCCAAAAGAATGACTCATGTTTTAGCTTTTGTGTATGTTTGTATGTGTGTATCTAGCTTTTTTTCATCAGTATAATATACCCACACGGATACCGCTTGTAGTTTGGAGTTAAATTTAGGGTCCTTCCGGCAATAGGCCTAGGTATGAATAATGTGTGTTTCAATAAAATGAGGAAAAAAGATGGATAGGGTGTGCAGGAATTAAAGAAAAGAACATTCATCAATAAATGGGAGACCATGCATTATTCAGTTTAATAGTTTGTTGGAAGGTTTTTGCAGGTATTCAAATTTAGTTTAGGTTAAACATTTATCTTAATTTCCAGCCTAAGCAATATTCTCTCCAGTTTATTTTTTGCAGCAAATCTACAATTACAGCCCACCCCTTCATGTTATTACTTCTTTTCAACTGAAAATATGCAATAAACATGCAAATGAACATGTCAAGAGTTATTTTTAACAGTTCAAACAAGGACTTTACAATCATATATACATTTTGGGTGTTATAATTTATATTAAAAGAGGTACATCTGTTTGGTTTGTTAGTCTTAATTTTATTCTTTGTATAAACCATAAAAATATTGTTAATTTTCTTTCCTTTAAAGTGTAAGTAATGTATATACAAAACTTTGTCATATCCTGTTTACTCTATCACTGACTTATCCAAAGTTTATTTTAACAGACCACAATGACCAAAGCAAGTGTTTACCTAATTTGACCAAAATACCATTTTGATAGGATAAGTAAAGAAATTATTAAGGAGTTTGAACTTGGTTGTTAATTGTTTTCTTTATATCATTTTATTTATTGTATTCAATTTGACATATGTAAAAAGGGAAAAGAGAACTTTGTTTGATCATTAACTTCCGATACCTAGTCCAGGTACATGAGGCATGTATCAACCCATTGATGACAAGCTTTTGATCGAGGATTTTAAGATGTCAAGCAGGTATTCGGTTCACTGATCCCTTGATTCAATGGATTGAAGTTATTCGATACCTACCCGATTAAGGAAAAGATAAATTTATTGTTCTGTATTGATTAGGGATGTGTATTTAGTATTCAGGATGGTGCAAATGGGACCTAGAAAACTTCCGTAAGTCTTTTTGTAACACTTTATTTTGTTTTTTTCTTTAAAATATTATAATTGTTTTATAATACATATTTTATAAGACATACATTGTTAAGGTATATAATTGATATACAAATGGTATTTTAGTGTTTTACAACGATATTACATTAACAAGTTTAAACAAAGAAAAAAAATACTGTGTTAAAGTTTCCATGTACAGGCTTTGAAAAGTAATTTTCTCCGCAATAATAATGAAAGGGCCAATTTTTTTTTCTTTTTTTCTTTTTTTTGAAAAATTGTTGTCATAGTAATAAGGATAAATTTGAAACCATTCAACATTGTTTGTCTTAGCACTGTGATGTATATTATTTCTTATTTGCATAAATTTTGAATTTCCCAACATTTTTACATGTTTATTGTTCAATTTGCATAAAAAAGTTACTTTCCCACATTTGTATATTTTGACATATACTAGTAACTTTCTTATTTTTATTGTATATAGTTACTTCCTGACATTTAGACACAAAATCTCTGTTGTAAATAGCTAAGATTTAGATTGCAGATTGTAATTTAGGTCTGGAATAAAAACATAAAATATTTGGTCTGATGTCATCACAATTGTTATTACACTGATCATTAGACACATTCTTTAACAGTTTAAATCATCATTGATTGTAGGAACAGGTATCTTAAATCAATTAAATCCACTATTGAATATCAATGATAACTCCTTACATTGTCAGACATATATATATGTACTGGAAATTTGATTGAAGCTGACAGTTATTTCATTGTTAATACATCCAATATTTTTCATTTCTTTACGCTTACATTGCTTAAAAGGCCATGTAACGTTTATGATTGCCATCACTTGATGTCCTTCAGTGTTCGCCTGGGAGTGTCCGTCCATCACAAAAATTTTTTGGCAAATAATTAAAACATGGTTACAGATATAAAAAAATGATCAGTGGCGGATCCAGACTTTCTGCTAAGGGGGGGCCCGACCAATATATTTTTCAAAAGGGGGGGCCCGGAACCCAATTTTTTTAAAAACCCCTAGGAATTTTAAATATTTTCCGACCTAAGGGGGGGCCCGGGCCCACCCGGGCCCCCCCCCTAAATCCGCCACTGATGATAAGGATTAAAAGTGATCAGTATGACAAGATCTTCCAACCATGTGATTTTGAAGAAAATCTGATAATATGTTTTGGAGTTAATGGTCTTTTTCCATAAAATTTTCAGAATTATAATATTTAGAAAAAAAAAAAAAACCAGATAGGAGTCAGCTTTAAATTGAAAAAAATGTTCAACATATCAATGAGCACTATGAAACTACTGGCCAATTGGAACCATACATGGTCATAACTCCCTTTGAAAAATGTGTCAGGCAAGTCCTCATCAGATCCAAGATGGTCACCAGTTGGGAACATAGTTTGAATATTGGAACCTATGTGAAAGCAATCCAATTGCAACTGGAACCAGACTTAGACTTAGTCATGATGAGCCATTTACTTGTCCCTTTTAAAGCAAGTCTTACCCCATCCGAGTTGAAGTAAGTTCAACATTGAACTGTACTGGAAAATACATTCTAAGACTTTCTTCGATGAAACTACATGGCAAATGGAAATGTAACTTGGTCACAATAGTCTTAAAACAAGAGGTTGCCAATTTATGGACCTAAACGCAAAACTTAACATTGGGACGTACGGACAAGGGTTAATCTATATGCTCCTTCCACTATGGTGGAGGGCATAAAAATGTGTCAGATAAATGTGCACCTCGTCCAAGATAACGGAGTGATCTTTATACATTTTGTATTGCTGACACTTGCAACAGAGAAAGAACACAAATACTCTGCATATTCAGATGTACTAGTAAACAATGTAAAGGGTGTTACATATTGGGTCATTATAATAGACACTGTATGTTATAATGATATTCTTAATTAAAATTAAACAAAAGATTTTTCTTTGAATGAGAGAACTTGAATTCATTGTTCATATACAATAAGTGAATTTAATCTATAAATATTCTTGTATACTGATATTTAATACCATTGCAAGATGATGTGGCTATCCAGTAAATAAATTTAAATAAAAAAAAATTACATTGTAAAGGCTTTATAGACCACTGTTATAGAAAATGTAGGGTTAAGTTTAGGTGATGTCCATTGAATTGTAATACTTAGAGTAATATCTAGTACAATGATCAGATAAAATGGAATCAAATCAGGGTCCTTGAGAATCTTTTAAACACTGAAGTGAGGTAGTTCTTTCCAAGTGTATTGCTATGCACCACATGAAAGTGGAAGGGGCATATAGATTTACCCTTGTCCGTCCGTACGTACGTATATACGTACGTTCTGCTTTTGCGTTTAGGTCCATAGTTTAGTAACCTGAAGTGATATCTTTATGATATTGAATCACAACATTGACCTCTATAAGTACTACCCAATGCACCAATAATTAGGTATCCATGACCTACATTTCATGGTTGAGTGACTTCGGTTAAATTTTGTGTTTAGGTCCATTTCTCATCAACTGTACATGATACCATTATGAAATTATATCATATCATTCACCTCAATGAGTAGTACTCAACGCACTAACAATTAGATGGCAATATAATATTCATCTTAATGAGTACTACATAAAGCACCAACAATTAGGTGTCCGTGACCTACATTTCACTCTTGAGTGACTTCGGTTAAGTCCATTGCTCAGGAGTCATACATGATATCTTCATAATATTGCCTCATAGCATTCACGGTCACCCGTATGAGTATTCCCCTAATAAGCACCAACAATTAGGTGTCACTTTACATTTCCTTTTATGACCTACATTGCATGCTTCAGTGACTATCATTTATCCTGTTTAACCAACTATGCATAATATCCTTAAAATGTTTCATTATTATAATCCCCTTTATAAGCACTTTACAGTTCCCCAATAACAAGGTTCCATGAGGGACTTGGGTTAAATTGGTCTAAAATTCATTTATCTACTAGTAATGCCTATTGCTGGGCATCCGTTTCTTATAGACACATTCTCTAGTTTTTATTATACGCCGGTCGAAAGACGGATGTATTATGGTATACCCTCCGTCCATCCGTCCGTCCGTTAACTTTTTGGTTTCCGGAGATTTTTTTTTGTAACCGCTTGACATATTGATTTCATCTTTGGTATATGACTATATGTAGGTGAGATACAGATCAAGTTCGAATTTGGTTCCAGTCAGTTGATTTTGTACAGAGTTATGAACCTTGGACTTAGTGAAATTTTGAAAAATATAGGTTTCCGGAGTTTTTTTTGGTATATGACTATATCTAGGTCAAATACAGATCAAGTTATAATTTGGTTCCCATCGGTTGATTTTGTACAGAGTTATGGCCCTTGGACTTAGTGAAATTTTGAAAAATATATTTTTCCGAAGTTTTTTCTGTAACCGCTAGACATATTGATTTCATATTTGGTATATGACTATATCTAGGTGAGATACAGATCAAGATTGAATTTGGTTCCAGTCAGTTGATTTTGTACAGAGTTATGAACCTTGGACTTAGTGAAATTTTGAAAAATATAGGTTTCCGGAGTTTTTTTTCTGTAACCACTTGACATATTGATTTCATATTTGGTATATGACTATATCTAGGTGAGATACAGATCAAGTTCGAATTTGGTTCCAGTCAGTTGATTTTTACAGAGTTATGGCCCTTGGACTTAATGAAATTTTGAAAAAATATAGGTTTCCGGAGTTTTTTCTGTAACCTCTTGACATATTGATTTGGTATTTAGTATATGAGTATATCTAGGTGAGATACAGTTCAAGTTCAAATTTGGTTTTGTTTGGTTGATTTTGTACAGAGTTATGACCCTTGGACTTTGTAAATTTTTGAAAAAACATCAGTTTCTCCACCTTTTCTTTTACAGTGTGTGAATATGTTGATTTGATATATATAGTTTATGATTGTATGTTTATAAATTATGTATTAAGTTTAAATTTGGTTCCTGTTTAATGATTTTTGTGGACAGTTATGGCCCTTGGACTTAATATTTTTTTGAAAATTCATTTTTTACATATTAATTTGATATTTTTTGAATGGTTACATCTTGGTAAGGCACATATTCTGTTTGATTTTTTTTTTCAATCAAAATTTTGTTGTCCAACAATGCCATAAAGTTCGAGTTGACAGTGGACGGGCGTATCATGCGCTCTTGATGCAGCAGTTTATTATACTTCGTATTATGGTAAACCAGTATTCCTTGGTATCTGTTCATCCATATCTCCAATATTAGTGGTGAATGCTTTTGTAGTTTTTCTCGAAACTTGTATAATCGTTAGGCACAAGAGAAGAGAACTTGCTCACATTTTTATGCTCCCACCATTAGGTGACATGTGCATTAAAAATTTACATGCGTCCGTATGTTTGTCTGAAAATTTTCTATCAAGGATTTCTCAGCTTTTGTATGCAGTAACAATTTTATATTTGCTCTGAAGCTTTGGTATCATGAGCTCACCTTTTCAAGCCTGTCACTCATCTACTTCCTGTTTTCCAATACTTATCTGGCAGATGCATCTATGCATATGTCCCATGGACACATTTTCTTTTATTTTGTACACAGATTTTCTATTCCAGAGTTAAATGCATGACCTTTGACACACTATCATGCAAATGTAATAGATGCTTAAGATCCTTATCCAAAATATGATAAAGACATTTTGACTTTGAACTGATGTGCAAGGACACAATATGGTTATTCTAACTTCATTTATAGTCAGATCACACTTAAATTGATTTATCAGAACATTTACTGGGGTCATGAACATGGACAGTCCAGCAAATTTAAATATTTAGAGGGATGGAGATTAAAATTGCCTATAAATTTATTGATCACTGAATACATAATATATAATTACAGACTCCAGAAATTCCTAATCTTGAAACAATTATTTTACACTTCCCAGATTGGAAGCTTGCTATTTTGCAATAATCAGTTATAAAAATCTCTGTTTTACAAGAAAATAATTTTACATTTAAAAGGCCCTATAGCACCTTGTGTCAATTGTTAAATATTACAAATGAAGGACTACTGAAAGCTTAATTAGTTCATACTCTCTTTATAAGCTAGCTTTTATGAACATGATGAAGTTGA
>MJUU01067739.1:23670-37907 GCA_002080025.1 Modiolus philippinarum
GAAATGCCCATATGTAGATAGTAAATTTACAGTGACTTCGTTATTGAGTTATTTAATCATATGCAAAAATAATGAAACTTAAGAATTAGATGACTTGACAGAGGAAGTGACAAAATTGGAAATATCAACATTAATTAAGCCACCGAGTGTCACACTTGTACTCGGGCTTGTACTTTGGAATACTTACATGTACGTATACCAACAAAAAGGAGCAAGACGATGAAATGTAAATAAATAGAGTTTTAAATAAATTGCCAGCAACCCATATAAAAACTGAAAAGACAACCTAAACCGGGAAGGAAAATTTCGGATTTTAATTCTTGAAAAAATTAAATGTCAAGATTTTAGCAAAAAAGTAATAATTACAGAACTTCTGGAATACCCAGGAACCTGCCTTAACAGCATTCCATGCTTTGATTTTCTGTAACCGCTTGACATATTGATTTCATATTTGTTATATGACTATATCTAGGTGAGATACAGATCAAGATCGAATTTGGTTCCAGTCGGTTGATTTTGTACAGAGTTATGAACCTTGGACTTAGTGAAATTTTGAAAAATATAGGTTTCCGGAGATTTTTTTCTGTAACCGCTTGACATATTGATTTCATATTTGGTATATGACTATATGTAGGTGAGATACAGATCAAGTTTGAATTTGGTTCCAGTCAGTTGATTTTTACAGTGTTATGGCCCTTGGACTTAATGAAATTTTGAAAAATATAGGTTTCCGGAGTTTTTTTCTGTAACCTCTTGACATATCTAGGTGAGATACAGTTCAAGTTCAAATTTGGTTTTGTTTGGTTGATTTTGTACAGAGTTATGACCCTTGGACTTTGTAAATTTTTGAAAAACATCAGTTTCTCCACCTTTTCTTTACAATGTGTGAATATGTTGATTTGATATATATAGTTTATGATTGTATGTTTATAAATTATGTATTAAGTTTAAATTTGGTTCCTGTTTAATGATTTTTGTGGACAGTTATGGCCCTTGGACTTAATATTTTTTTGAAAATTCATTTTTAGCCTACCTGGCCAAAGGCCATGTGAGCTTTTGCCATCACTCAGCGTCCATCGTCCGTCCGTCCGTCCGTCCGTTAACTTTTATTCAAAGATCTTCTCCTCTGAAACTACTGGGTCAATCCTTACCAAACTTGGCCTGAATCATCACCAGGGTATGCTCTTTCAAGTTTGTGATTTTTATGTCCGTAGACCAAACAACATGGAGAATGTCCGTTTACCCGTCTTGGAGTTATTGCCCCTTTTCTGTAAAATTTTGAGTTTTTCGTTACTTCTGGTCTTATATATTGAAAATGATAGAAGATAGAAGTGAAGTTTGTATTATAGCAAAAATGGTCTGCTAGCATAGTAAGATCTACATGTCCTGCAATTTTGAAGAAAATCTGACAACCCATATAGGAGTTATTGCCACTTTTTCTTTGAATTTTCACAATTTTTGAAAGTTTTTACTTTTATTTCAAAAACTGTTTGAGACAAAGGTTAAATGTGAATTGCAAAAGTGTCTTTGGGTGATCCCTTCCAAAGTTTTTGATTTTTAGTTTGTACCTCATCCACGAATGAAAATTAACATCTGCTGAACTGATTTATAGTATGAATGGGTGGTCTATAGATGACAATGAATAAAACCAGTGACCAGGTGAGCGATACAGGCTTATGTGAGCCTCTAGTTTACATATTAATTTGATATATGTTGAATGGTTACATCTTGGTAAGGCACATATTCTGTTTGATTTTTTTTTCAATCAAAATTTTGTTGTGGTCCAACAATGCCATAAAGTTCGAGTTGACAGTGGACGTGCGTATCATGCGCTCTTGGCACAGCAGTTTATTATACTTCGTATTATAGTAAACCAGTATTCCTCGGTATCTGTTCATCCATATCTCCAATATTAGTGGTGAATGCTTTTGTAGTTTTTCTCAAAACTTGAATAATCGTTAGGCACAAGAGAAGAGAACTTGCTCACGCATTAAAAATTTACATGTGTCCGTATGTTTGTCTGAAAATTTTCTATCAAGGATTTCTCAGCTTTTGTATGCAGTAACAATTTTATATTTGCTCTGAAGCTTTGGTATCATGAGTTGAAATGTGTCTCACCTTTTCAAGCCTGTCACTCATCTACTTCCTGTTTTCCAATACTTATCTGGCAGATGCATCTATGCATATGTCCCATGGACACATTTTCTTTTATTTTGTACACAGATTTTCTTGCATGACCTTTGACACACTATCATGCAAATGTAATAGATGCTTAAGATCCTTATCCAAAATATGATAAAGACATTTTGACTTTGAACTGATGTGCAAGGACACAATATGGTTATTCTAACTTCATTAGACCACTCTGGTTTATAGTCAGATCACACTTAAATTGATTTATCAGAACATTTACTGGGGTCATGAACATGGACAGTCCAGCAAATTTAAATATTTAGAGGGATGGAGATTAAAATTGCCTATAAATTTATTGATCACTGAATACATAATATATAATTACAGACTCCAGAAATTCCTAATCTTGAAACAATTATTTTACACTTCCCAGATTGGAAGCTTGCTATTTTGCAATAATCAGTTATAAAAATCTCTGTCTTACAAGAAAATAATTTTACATTTAAAAGGCCCTATAGCACCATGTGTCAATTGTCAAATATTACAAATGAATGACTACTGAAACCTGAATTGGATGGACAGAAATTGACAAGCTTAATTAGTTCAGACTGTTTATAAGCTAGCTTTTATGAACATGATGAAGTTGAGGAGTCTGATGACAGCAACTTCCCTGCCCGTGAATAGATTGATAATCATGAGCTTTTATTTGGACATTAAGTCTATATAGTCTTAGAACATTTGTAATTTGGTTGCCGTGGTAACCTGATTGAGAAAAATTGCAAAAAATTGATGTGGAATTGTGCATGTTTATATAATTGTTTGATTGGAATAACAAAATAGTGTGCCAGGAATAGAGCCATGAGTATAATATGGTGGTAAACATTCTGTATCAATCAACTTAGATTGTTTTCTTACCTGCATTGTACATTCATTTAGGGTGGAGGGAACTGTGGATTTTTGTTTTGTAAAAAAAAAGTTAGAGATGTAGTATATTGAGGGAAGAAAGTTAGAGATGTAGTATATTGAGGGAAGAAGGTGGAAAAATTGTATATAGGTTTTCACAGTTTAAGCTGCTGGATCGAGAAAAAAATTAAAAATTGCTACACAGTGACCAAAAAAAACCAAAAATTAAACATATTTTTTAACATGTTTCTGGCTTAGCTGAAGACAGACATCCATACCCCCCTTTCCCTCTCTGCATTGATCTACAGCTGCAAAGCATTGGACTCCAGGCATCTTTTTTGGTGCCAGGGCTTGAATATCCCATATTTTAATGAATAAAATAGATGTTACTAGAAGTCAAAATATGGAGATATTATTTGCCAATAAATTAAAAATGAAGAAACACATCATGTTTTATCATTAGCTAATTAGTTTATATCAATCAATATTTGAATCCATCAGAAAATTAGATATTTAGGCAGTGTTATATTGAAATTTAAGACAGAAACATCAGTCTGTACATGGATCACCCTTGTTGGCAAATTTACTCAGACATTTGAAGTTTATCAGAAACTGATACACCACCTGTTAAGATTCATTGAAGGAATTGGTAGCACACAGTCATTGTGGTAGTAAATTATCAGATAAATATAGAATCTGACATACATACAAATTACCCATGGACAACACTACCCTATTGAAAAGCGCAATGGTACACTTCCACTCATGGCTTCCACTGACTGCACAAGTGAGTACTTCGTGCTAAATATTGGATAAGTATGGATTGACCAAGGTGCTGATTACTTCATGCTAAATATTGGATAAGAACAGGGTGACTGAGGTGCTGATTACTTTGTGCTAAATATTGGATAAGTACAGGATGACCAAGTTGCTGATTACTTTGTGCTAGATATTGGATGAGTACAGGATGATTGAGGTGCTGATTATTTTGTGCTAAATGTTAAATAAGCACAGGATGACCAAGGTGCTGATTACTTTGTGTTAAATGTTGGATAAGCACAGGATTACCAAAGTGCTGATTATTTTGTGCTAAATATTGAATGAGCACAGGATGACCTAGTTCCTGAGTTCTTTTTGCTAAGTATCCAATAAGTGCAGGATAACATTGTGCTAAATGTTAGAAAGTACATGATGACCAATGTGCTGATTACTTTGTGCTAGATATCAGACAAGTACAGGATGATCACGGTGCTGATTACTTGGTGCTAAATATCGGATAAGTACAGGATGGCCGAGGTGATGATTACTTTGTGCTAAATATTGGATAAGTACAGGATGACCAAGGTGCTGATTACTTTGTGCTAAATATTGGATAAGAACAGGATGACCCAAGTGCTGATTACTTAGTACTAAATATTGAAAAAGCACAGGATGACGAAGGTACTGATTACATTTGTACTTTGTGCTAAATGTTCAATAAGTACAGGATTACTTGTGCTAAATGTTAGATAAGTACAGGATTACCAAGGTGCTGATTACTTTGTGCTAAATATTGGATAAGTTCAGGATGACAAAGGTGCTGATTATTTTTTGCATGATACTAGTTAAGTACAAGAATACTTTCTAGTTTCTAGTACTGATTACTCTGTGGTTGATGACTTTTAGGTCTTGGATATTGATTACTTTGTAAGTATTTGGACAATTGATGATTATAATAGGTTATTGTTACTGATTATTTTGTGACTGTTGGATAAAGGAATATTGCTTTCTTTTAATATTGGACAGAACTATTTTATGGCCATTTTGACACTGGACTTAGTGTAATAGGAGTTAGATACTGATACCCCTTGGACCTGGGGTTTAGATAAACCTTGTTCCTGATTACTTTGTTTATAAAGGATAAGGGATTTTGAGTACTTACACAGGAAATAATTGGCTGTTTAAATGTTATATGAATTGAACAAAGGAGATATGTAACATATTTGATTTGTGAATGTAAGACAAGGTTACTTTGACATAGGGATACTTATTGCTGTTGAATACTGAAAGATCGGGACATTTTTGCAGAGATATGGACACCCAATACAACATTATAGATTATAAATCTTTTAAGTTTTGTGGAAAGTTTTTTGTTAAAAAAGAGCCACAAACACCATTTAATTAAGTATTTCTTTGATAGCATTATCTGTGGGTATAATTATTATCTCCCAGTACTACTGTATGTGCAGTATTTGTACATTGTGTGACTGCCATACCATAGTATAACATTATCAGAAACAGATGGTATTTTAATATCAGAGGAAAGTGATGTCATGATAAAGAAATAATGTATTTGATGAGGTCTCCATCTTGAAGAATTCTTTGTATATATGTTTATTGTAAAATCGGATTACATAATTCATTATCTTAAAGGATATATATTTCTTATTGGGTATATCTCATAATATTCATAAACCTAAAGTGCTTTCTGTTGTTATGAGATGTATGTCTTAATCATAATACAGTTTCATTATGAAATAGACAAGAAAAATAAGTTTTAATGCATAAATTTAGCCTTGGAGTCATACACAGATGAAACACACATGCTTGTTCCTGCATTAATCATTTTTCTGAAAGGAGAAATTCCCAGCTTTGTTTTTATTCTTGAAGAAGATCTCATGTTAATTCTGCTATTTATGATTTGAAGAGAAAAATCAAAGAATCTTCAGTGATATTGACGTGGATGCTGCTATGTGACACTATACATTCATTATGTCGACACTGATTCTATGTTTCTTGCTAAGTTAATGAGTACGCCCTGGAAAAATTATTTCTTTATTGATCAATAGTGAATTTTTATGTGCAATTAGTATGATCTATAGGTGACAGTTTAACCAAGGATATATTTTTGTTTTGATTCGGTGTCAAAATAATTTTTTTGCAACAATTTCAATTGTTTTAAGGATTTTGGAGGCAACTCAATCATCTCTGATAATGAATATTATTGAGGAAGATTATGTAGCTATCTGTAGAAATAACTAGTAGTGCATTTACTCTTCAATGACTTGTGTTTGTATCAAGGGAATTAATTAATATCATATTTTTGGATAATGGATATACACATGTTATAAGAAATATATTGAAGTTGTCAGCATATAGTCTAATTCAGGAAAAATATTTTAGTTTGAGGGAATATTTTAATGTTGCAGTTAGATTTTGTTGGATGAAAATTTAATGTGTTGGATTGCAATATTGTAAGTGCATAGAAAAAGTCATCAGATGTTTTAAAATCTCTGTAATTGATTGGAAAAGTTTCGCTCAGTAATTGATAAGGAATTAATTGGAAAAGTTTCGCTCAATATTGTTGAGGATCTGTAGATCAGAAAAAGTTCAATAAGGATGTCTTGGTTATCATCATTTTCACCAGTGGATGTCAGGAAGAGACCACCAACCCCTGAATTTCCTGTTTTACCATCAGATTTTGATGACCAGGAAATTGAGGCAAAAAAGAACACAATGACAATGCCACGATCACCAAGTAAAAACCATACTAGAGGTTTTTTTCGTGGAAGGTCAGCTACTCCTGATCGTGGTAGGGCTCCAAGTCCGGTATCCATTCCAACTGTACCCATTCAAAATTCTCAAAACATGCACTCAGTTCCAGCATCTCCAAGGACAGTTAGGATGGTAAAAGTACTACCTGAAAGTCCAAGAGTAACGAGGAATCGACCACCAACACCAGATGATTCTGTTGTGTCCGACTTGTCATGGTTACAACACTTCGTTATATGGAATGAAAGGCAAGAAATTTTAAAATGCTTGATATTTATTGGCATGGCAAAATGTTCCTTTAATTTGATTCATTTAAGCTAACTTACAAAATTTAAAGCAGGCAGCTAGCATGTTTATTAATATTTGTGGGACTACCCAAAGATGACTTTCCAAAATTTGATCATGTTTCTTAAAAGTGCATTACGATTTTGCATATATACAATATACCTATGTTAATATAGGACACTTAATGGTATGTTCATGGTCCTTCCCTGTGTTATCTTTGTCTCTTTACTGAATTGAATTAGTTTGTTTATTGCAGTCATTTCTCAGGCTTCAGGGAAAAAGAAAAAGAAGGACATTGTGCTTGCAGTGCAGAATGGATTCTTGCTTTTTCTTGAGGTATTGTGTGGGGCTGCCTTCTGTATCAACTGGTATTTTGTATTTCACATTCATGAATGGAGAGAAAAAGAGATACCTGTAGTAGCACACTCAGTTCTTGCAGTGCAGCGTGTGTTCTTGCAATCTTAAAATCTGTGTGGGGCTGCCTTCTTTATCTTATTTTTATCTTTTTATGAACAGAGAAGAAAGGGAGTTAGCAGCACACTGTGCTTACAGTGAAGTTTGGGTTCTTGCAATCATTTTTGGAGGCTGTACTGGTTCACAGTCTGTATCTTTTTATACCCCACGCAAGGAAGTTGCGGAAGGTATAATGTTTTTGACCTGTCCATCCGTCCGTCTGTCTGTCTGAGCATCTGTCTGTCCGTCAGTCCTGTTCTTGTCACTGCAACTCCTCTGTAATAGCTGGATGGATTGCTTTCATATTTAGTAGGATTGTTGGTCATGACGTGTAGATGTGCATACTACACCACCATATTGATTGGATTTTTTTTGTGGGAGTTATGGGACTATTTTCAGTTATCATACCAAAGTATCATCTTGTCTCTGCAACTCCTCTGAAACCGCTTAATGGATTACTTTCATATTTGGTAGGATTGTTGGTCATGATGTGTAGAAGTGCATACTTTATTGCCTTATTGATCTGATTATTTTTAGCTAAAACAGAAAGTATCATCTCGTCACTGCAACTCCTCTGAAACCGCTCAATGGATTGCTGTCATATTTGGTAGGATTGTTGGTCATGATGTGTAGATGTGCATACTATACTGCCTTATTGGTTGGAAAATTTTTATGGGAGTTATATGACTTAGACAATTTTCAGCAAAAACACCAAAGTATCATCTTGTCACCACAACTCTTCTGAAACCCCTTCAATTATATTGTGCAGAATGATTGTGCATATATCAAAGGGGGTCTCGATGGGGGTCCCTTACCCGAAATCCCGACAGTTTTTATCCATTTTCCCGTTTTCCGGGTGGGAAAATATTTTACAAAGACTATTAAAGAGCCGACTTTTTCCCGGTTTCACAGGTTCAATTTTCAATGGTTCCTGCTCGACATCCTGTTTTCACTTGCACTTTTTTGCCAAGATCCCGTTTCCCGCTTACTTAAAAAGGTCAGTCCCGCTTCCCGCTTAGACCCCATTGAGACCCACATCAAAGATGTTCATGCTACTTGGATTTTGATTTTTGATCATTTTTGAGAAAATTACACATTGATGAACTTTGTCATTTTTATGTATGATAGATTACTTTTGGAGTTCAATAATGCAGGATTTTCTGATATGTAGGGGCATGGGGTATGTGAGCTTGATCACCAAGGTTCTTTAATTGCATTGGACTTCTAAAAATGACCTAGATGAATATGGCACTATATATATATGACATTGTAAGTTCTTTTATTTCATCAAACCTGTGTTATATTTATACTGATTACCTTTTGCTATTTCCTATCAATGCCAATGGTTTTATACATCTCTGATTGCTTTATCTATTAAAAGAATGCAAAGCTTTTTATAAAAGATAATGATTTCAGAATTGTAGCTTGTTTAAAGTTTGTTTATAACTGAATGCATAAAGTTGCATGAGACTTGGCATTAATTTGTAAAATTATACAACCTCACAGAAAATTCTTCTGATCAAAACTATCATCTGGTGTATTAATATTACCTTCTTGTAAGTCTAAATTTAAACATCACCTGTTTTGATACAGCTGTAAAATTAGGAAAAAAATTGCCAAGAAATACATGTATCAAAGTCCTGATGTAGGAAAAATAGATGCAAGAAAGTCCTGATGTAGGAATAATGCATGTATCAAAGTCTTGCTGAATGAATAATATATGAATGAAAGTCTTGATGTAGGAATAATACATGTATCAAAGTCTTGATGTAGGAATAATACATGTATCAAAGTCTTGATGTAGGAATAATACATGTATCAAAGTCTTGATGGAGGAATAATACATGTATCAAAGTCTTGATGTAGGAATAATACATGAACAAAAAATGATACATGTATCAAAGTCTTGATGTAGGAATAAGTCTTGATGGAGGAATAATACATGTATCAAAGTCTTGATGTAGGAATAATACATGTATCAAAGTCTTGATGTAGGAATAATACATGTATCAAAGTCTTGATGTAGGAATGATACATGTATCAAAGTCTTGATGTAGGAATAATACATGTATCAAAGTCCTGATGTAGGAATACATACATGTATCAAAGTCCTGTCATGTAGGCATAATACATGTATCAAAGTCTTGATGTAGGAATAAATGCATTTATCAAAGTCTTGATGTAGGAATAAATATATTTGTCATATATTTAGTTAGTATTACATAAGTTTTGAATATGTGATGTATCCTATATCACCATTGATGACGTCAACCCTGTATCGCATACCCTGTATCGCATGGCAAAATCCATATCGCATACCCTGTATCACACCCCTATTTGGAACGTGACGTCATAAATCAGAAAACCTAGGGTGACATCAGCTTCAAAAAGAGGCAGATGCAGCAGCATCTGTGAAGTTAATAAACTTGAAATTTAAAAGGGAAAGAGTTTATTGGACACATCCTAGTCAAAATATTGATGCGTGGAAAAATTATATTAAACCAAAAATTACAACTGACAAATCGTACAACAATTCCACAATTAATGGGTATAATAAAGCAATTTTATTGTTCTCTCATCTTGAAAGCAAACAAAGGATTATAAGATTTTAATGTGCAGACAGAGAGAATATACCCTAAACTTTTAAAAACATAACTCCTTATAATGAAGGTATAGTCTTGGATCAAAAGTATTCGGAATAGATAATTTTAGAGTACTAAGCAGCAGTTTTCAAAAATTTATTTATGGCATTTTTTTTTCCAATGAACTATATTTCAAAAGATTCAGAAAGCTTTTTTTATTTATTAGGGCCCCGCCACATAGTGGCGGACGCTCTATAGTAATCACTCTGTCTGTCCATCCGTCCGTCCGTAACAAAGTCGTGTCCGGGCTATAACTTTTTTGTCTATTGTGATAGGCTTTTGATATTTTGCATGTAGATAGATCACTTCAAGACGATGAACAATGATTGGTGACCTTTGACCTTGAACTTTGTCCTCAAGGTCAGTTTTTGCTTTTATGATGACAAGTCGTGTCCGGGGTATAACTTTTTTGTCTTTTGAGATAGGCTTTTGATATTTTGGATGTAGATAGATCACTTCAAGATGATGTGTCATGAACAATGATTGGTGACCTTTGACCTTGACCTTTGTCGTCAAGGGCAGATTTTTGCTTTCGTACTGACAAGTTGTGTCTTGGCTATATCTTTTTTGTCTTTTGAGATAGGCTTTTGATATTTTGCATGTAGAAAGATCACTTCAAGACGATGTGTCATGAACAAAGTCATGTCCGGGTTATAACTTTTTTGTCTTTTGAGATAGGCTTTTGATATTTTGCATGTAGATAGATCACTTCAAGACAATGTGTCATGAACAATGATTGGTGACCTTTGTNAAGTCGTGTCCGGGCTATAACTTTTTTGTCTTTTGAGATAGGCTTTTGATATTTTGCATGTAGATAGATCACTTCAAGACGATGTGTCATGAACAATGATTGGTGACCTTTGACCTTGAACTTTGTCGTCAAGGTCAGATTTTGTCTTTTTTAATGACAAGTGGTGTCCGACTATAACTTTTTTGTCTTTTGAGATAGGCTTTTGATATTTTGCATGTAGATAGAACACTTCAAGACGATGTGTCATGAGCAATGATTGGCGACCTTTGACCTTGACCTTTGTCGTCAAGGTCGGATTTTTGCTTTTATGATGACAAGTCGTGTCCGGGGTATAACTTTTTTGTCTTTTGAGATAGGCTTTTGATATTTTGCATGTAGATAGATCACTTCAAGATGATGTGTCATGAACAATGATTGGTGACCTTTGACCTTGACCTTTGTCGTCAAGGGCAGATTTTTGCTTTAGCACTGACAAGTTGTGTCTTGGCTATATCTTTTTTGTCTTTTGAGATAGGCTTTTGATATTTTGCATGTAGATAGATCACTTCAAGACAATGTGTCATGAACCATGATTGGTGACCTTTGACCTTGACCTTTATCTTCAAGGTCAGATTTTTGCTTACATTCTGTTGATATCTTGATAATATGCTCGTGTCCATACTTGTGAAGTGTCCACACTTGTACTGTGTGCACACCTGTATTGTGTCCACACACTTAGATTTGCACATATTATACAGCGGGGCCCACAGAGATGGCTGCCATCTCTCCGATGTCTAGTTTATTCTATTCCACCTTTGTGCACATTATCTTTATTTTCTTGGGATTTAAATATAGAGTGAAAAAGAGATATCATTAATTTTCCACTTTATGATTATATCAAAAGAATATAATATTTGACTGAAAAACATCAAAAAAGGATGTCATTTTTGCATCTTTTCATTTAAATTCATCAAGAAATGACTTCAACAGCTTAGATTTTAAAGAAATCTGTTTTATCCATTATATGTGTTGATATATCAGGCCTGATGTAGAAATCTGTATATCAGGCCCGATTTATAATTCGTTCCTGATGAAAAATCCATATATCAAGCCATGCATCAGAGCCCTGATATCGTGGCCTGAGGTAGAAATAAATGTAACAGCCTGACATAGAAATTCATATACCAGCCAGCTAGCTAGTGGGCATTATGTGCTTTTGTCACTAGATTATATCAGGCTATTGCCTAACAACGCCACGCTCCATGCAGTATAAAGACCCCTTCTATATTTCTCTAAAGAGAGCAGACGCACTGGGTGTCGTATAGAAGGCTAAATTTCCTGCCCCTACCCATTTCTCCCCTTTTCCAGTGGCAATCAAAAGTCGTTGCCCCGGTTGTCCCTTCCACCTTTATTTCTTTCTTCTTTTACTTACAATTTGTTTTGAATTGATTAACTTGTTCTCGTCCTGATATAGCTGAAATATTGCTCATTGGACGTTAAACTCTAACTAATCAATCAATCAACCTAACAAAGATATGACTGTTATCCAGGTTATATATCTGTTTAATATGGTAAGCTTGATACAGACCCAAGGACTATTGATGGACCTTGCCATATCAAAAAATATATAAAGCATCTGTAGAGCAACAGTTCCACCATTAATATTAACATAGTGAGAATGATTCCATTTTGTAAATACATGTACTTTGTAAGTGTTTACTGTAAATGTATTAAAATTTTCGCGGATGCTTATTTTCACAGTTTTTGAGAGATCGACATTGCAGTTATCAATTTTCACAGTTTTCAATGTAAAAAAGGCTTTTTCTACTCAAAAACTTACTTCAGGAAATTTATTAAGCCTTTGTGTGTCTTGTCTGTTTTCTAGTTAGTTTACTTTATGTCTATAGGAGTCTAGGATGATGTTTATTTTGCTGAACTTGATTACTATTTATTTAGGGGCCGACACGACCTGCCGTTGGGTGGGGGGTTTCCCCATGGTTCATTGAAGATCTTATGGTGGCTTTGAGTTGTTATTACTCTTCTTTTGGTCCTTGTCTCTTTGACACATTCTCTTCTTTTTTCTATTTCATGGGTATTATTTTTCACATTCCAGAGCCAACCGCAAAAGCAGCGAAAATTACAGTATTTTGTCCAAATTATATGGAAATAGGGATAGTAGATATCTAGTTGTTTCAGTGGGAATTTATATAAGTGATCTTTGATTAATTTTCTATTTTTATAAAATTGTATACATAAGTAGATGAACAGGTATTTCAATCAGACAAGATGTTTCCTTTTTATTATTATATGAAGCTTTTATGAATGGCTGAGAATTCATTAAGAAAATATAAACATTTATGATTCGAAACTTCTGTAAATGGATGCATAAATAAATATTATTTGTTCACTATACATGTATCATTTTTCCTATTTTTTCAAAATGGCATTTTGAAAAATGGAAGTTTTAAAAGTTAAGTTGTCAGAAATATGGCATAAACTGACATGAAGATTTGCCAGGTGTTATGTTTGGAAACCTAATTGTAATGTACTTGTTGAATGTTTAAGGCGTGAACATATGAAACTTAAAAATGTTTGCACTGCACTTCACTTCTTTCTCAAGTTAATAATGATTTTTGTGCAGAGAAAGTACAAAGATGATGCATTAAGTTTGAAAAACTTAGTATTGAGTATTTGTACTTTCAAAACTGAGGTGTACATAGCTAGTGCATTATCTACTTCTTTTCTAATGATCCAAATTTCAAAATTAGTGCCTGTTTTAATCTCATCTTACTCTAGCATAGTCGTTGTGAGCCTTGCCATTATGTTCACACATGCTTGAGCACAGGACCCTGTATTGGGCCCTATACCCCTCCCCCTTATCATATTTTCTCGATATTGACAATAAATATTTGTTTTATTAATACAAATAGCACAAATAGATGACAAATATTAAAAAATGGAGAAAAAAAAATGATGAAAAGGGGGAGGGCTATGTTGGCCCAGTACAGGGTCCTGTCCTCAAGCACTTATGATTATGTTCACATTTGAAGTTAAGCAGACTTTACAGGAATGTTGTATGTAATGACTTCTTTACAAATTGCTAATTTTGTTCACACTAATGAAACAACAGTTGTTTGTGACAGAGTTTGCTAAAATCCTGCTGGCCCTAACTGCCAAAAAACTGCTAGGTTCAGCATACTTATGTTATTGGTCAGTCGCAATGAATTAGAAATAATTCGCAAAGGTTCCGTGGAACCTGGTGTCTCGCCTGCTCACCCTGCTTTCATTATAATTTGGCCTATATTAAGATGTGGTTAATAAAAATTTTAAGTAATAACTGGTCTTTGAGAGTATCCGGAAATTAACTCAAATTTGAACCAAAAATTTTTGAAATCTAACCATTGGCAATATTAGTTTTGACAAAAATTCATCCAAAAAGCATGGTTGCTAACAAGAATTTCAAAAAATTGCTTGTCTTTGACTTAGTTTGAGAGTATCAGGAAATTTACCAAAACTGGAATCAAAATTTTTTGAAATCTATTTAAGCATTGAGAATTTTT
>MJUU01067739.1:39820-54524 GCA_002080025.1 Modiolus philippinarum
GGGGGGGGTATATTTGGCTGCCATTCGGCGACAGCTCTTGTTTTTGAGATCGATGCTGGATATGAATCTGGAACAGTTTCAAAGTTTTTCCATCAAACTCAGGACCCCTTTTAAACATATATAAAGTAAATAGTTTAAATAAATTATATTTACAAAAAGATGAGTTAATCATTTCTTGTGAATAAAATCATATTTTTTAATGTTTAGTTGATGTTATCTTAAACTTTTTGAAAAAAGAGGCCCATTCTACCTTACTAAGTTATCACTGGAAATGAAATGTCGGAAACCAAAGACGACTTAGATGATACAAACCTCTACAAACTTATTTAGATTTATACTACAGGAAGGTTAATGGAGAAGTAGGCAGATGTAAGGATAGATTTATCATACTTCTGAAGTTTTTCTTTAAGATACTAACAATAACAAAGATGAAATATATTATAAAGAAAATTTCTATCTTTTACACCATCAGAAATCTTGTAAACAATTCTGTGTAAACTTTCCTTTGAGAATACATGTAACTCAATAAAATACTAGATATTTATCTCGTACTCAGTGGAGTGATCAACAATACTGTTTAGTTGTGGTTTATCATAATTTGTCATTGTTACAGGATCTGTCAAATTTTACAATTTTTGGATGACGAAAAAAAAAGAAATATTGATTAGCTCACCTGGCTATGCCAGGGTGAGCTATTGCCATCACTTGGCATCCGTCGTCCGTCGTTAGCTCACTTTCAAAAATCTTCTCCTCTGAAACCACTGGGTCAAATGGAACCAAACTTTAAATGAATCATCACTAGGGTATCTAGTTTCAAATTTGTTATTTTGTATGTCTTAGGTCAAACAACAAAGCTGCTGTTACTAAAAATAGAACATAGGGGTAAATTACAGTTTTTGGCAAATAACTCAAAAACCGTTACAGATATCAAAAATCTGACGTGGGGATGAAAATGATCAGCATGAGAAGATCTACCTATGCTGAAATTTTGAAGAAATCTGATGACCCTTCTAAGAGTTATTGCCCTTTTTCCGTAAAATTTTCAAAATTTTGATTTTTTTTATTTTTTATTAAAAAAAAACTATAACAGATAGAGGTTAAGTTTTAATTGCAAAAATGTTCAGCATATTAAGATCTACCCACATGGATATTTTGAAGAAAATCCAAGTATCTATATATGAGTTGTGGTCCTTTATTGATCAAATTTTTCGTGATTTTTTACTTTTTGTCCTATATTTCAAAAACGCTTTGAGATAGAGGTCAAGTTTAAATTGCAAAAATGTTCAGCATGTTAAGGACTATATTTTATTGAACACATTCAAGTTTTCAGACCGCTTCCAAGATGGCCGCCAGCGGGGAACTTAGTTTACCATTTGACCTAATGGGAAAATTCATACAAAGAACTTCTACTTTAGAACCACTGAATGGATTTGAACCAAACTTGGCATGAATGATGTTTATGAGGTGCTGACCAAGTGTTATTAGTTTGGTGCCAATCTGTCATCTTACATGACCGACAGCATTGGACCTATGGGAAATGCACACAAAAATCTTCTAGAGAACTGCTGAATGGATTTAAATCAAACATGACATGAATGATGCCTGTCAGGTGCTGACCAACACCAGCTGTGAACTCAATTTAACAAAAGATCTTATACTAGAGAACTGCTTAATAGATTTAATCCAAACTTTGCTTATGAGAATCTGACCAAGTGTTGTTACTTCAGTTCTGATCCATCATCCAACATGGCTGCCAGCAATGAATTGGACCCTAAGGGGAAATGCATACAAAGATATCATGGAAAACCATTGAATGGATTCAATTTAAACAATGCATAAATGAACTTAGTTTAACATTGGACCCAGTGGGAAATGCATAAAAAGATCTTCTCCTCTGAAACTTCTAGAACAATTTCAGTAGAATTTTGATATGATAGTCCTTATGTGACCCTCTTCAAAGTTTTATGTTTAATAGCTGCCAGCAGGGAACGTAAATTAACATTGGCCCCTTAAGTTTGGAAACTGCATTCAAAAATCTTCTCTGAAACTGCTTGAACAATTTTAATTAAATTTTATAAAAAGTTTCTGATTTTTATGTACATACACCACCAAAGATGGACCATCAATTGGGAATTATAGTGCTGCAGGACCCAGGTGAGCGATACAGGCTCTTGAGAGCCTCTTGTTTTTGTTAAAATATTGATTGGTTTGGAGAAACTGAAGTTATCAATAAATAACAAAATATTGGAAATTGCAATTAATTTAAGATTTAGTGGGAAACAAAAGATTTTTTCTTTATAAAGACATGTAATGTTCCTTCACTTTGATTATGTGTGATGATAATAAGAATTTCTTGAAAATTTACAAGATTGTTTTTTAGAGTTTTTATAAAAAAAATATTTTGCAAAAAGGATAGTCTAGAGAGTGGTCACCCATGATTAGAATATTAAAAATTGCCTCAGAGAAATTAATTGATTTGTCTGAAAAAATATACAGAATTTGCTAAAAATTGTACCAGTATATTTGTAAAACGTATGTAAAAAAAAATTTTATCACAGAATATGTTTTGTTGTGTATGTTAGTTTTACCAATAGAAAAATCAATTTTACATGTTGTTAGATCTTTTAATTGAATTATACTGATAAAAAATACATGACTTGGAATTAGCTTCAGGGTTCAATAAATGCTGAAAGAAATGCATAGTTAAAACGTATGATTGACATATAGGTGATTGGACTGTGACAAGGAGCTATTAATCATATCAGAAAAAAATTGTCATGTCCCAACACTAGCGAGGGTTTAATGAGGATAAATTACTCCAAATAAAGGATTATATTAGGATAAGCTACTTTTATATAAGGAGATTTCAATGAAGATTACTGACATTCTATAGTAAAAAATATTGTTGATGTTTTGGTGGCCTGGATTTGGAATTTGGAAGGAAACATGTTAGAAATAAATATCAGGTAACTCCTTTTGATGTCCTCCTTAAGCATGTGACATGTACATCATTTTAAGGTCAATTAATAAGGTTAAGTGTGGTCATTTTATGTCAAACATTATTTAGGTGTTTTGCAAACTTCTTGTCTACTAAATTTAGCTGTGATTTTTGCACTATATTATTATTTTCCATTAGACAAGGCAGACCTTTTGACTACTTTTTTGACAGAAAAAAAATATTTTGTGGAATGTATAGTGATAACTTTGTTTAGTTGCATGGTTTATTTATGTTTTCTAACTTTGGAATTTATTCTTAGAACTATATGTTTTAACAGAGAAAGTCAATATTCTGCCGACTGATTTGTTGTGATAAGAAAGGAATAATATTACTTTGTAACAAAACACATTTGACTATACTTAGAAAAAAATTAGAGTTACAAACGGGAGACTCAATGAAGTTGGAAATGGCATCCATTGCCAAACAGAGTTCTGTCGATTCTTCAGCCTTTGCAGGAATAGATTACACAGATGATGAAGTTTTTGAAGAGCACTCGATAGTGCGGAAAGAGTAAGAGAGAACTACTTATCTGTTGTTTTAGAAATGTTTTCTCTTTGATAGTTTTACGAGTGATTGATTGCTTTGCCTTATGATTGCCTGTTAATTGTATTGGTAAAAAGAATGTTAAGAAGAGAGGATATTTTTATTGCTGTAAATTAGTTGGTATTTTTTCTGAAGTAACAACAGAAACACTGATTTATATGCTGTTGTTGGGAGATGTAATATTTGTCAGTGATATTTCGGGATATATATACATGTCTACATGTTTAAGTTTCTCAGCCGTAGAGGATCTTTTTCGAAAAAATGGTCTGTATGATTAATTTTGCATGTTTGAGTGTGTATCCATTTTAACAACTGATAGTAATTTGTTAACATGCCCTGGTATCTATCTGTACATCTATTACATAACTTTAACTGATTTGTTAACATATTATCAATTTTACAATAACTTTTAAAAATTTAATGTGTTTTTCATGAAATCTTGAATTGCATCAAAACTTTATATTTACTGTGCAGCTAACCTTCAAAGCCTAAAGGACCAAAACACCTATTCCATCTTGTCATAGGATATACTATGCAGTTTTTCCATTAACAATATTTTATTGCATTAAAAATTTGTAGCTGTATATTTTACAACATTTTTGGCAAAGTTTGAGGTAGATTTGTATCTATAAACATTATGTTCTATCTTATTTTAGCTATCTACAAAGTAAAAATATGTAATGTGATGATTACATGCTCCATGATGTAAAGATTCCATGTGATTATTATCTTACTTTTATCTCTGTATACTGAGGAGTTTTTATTGTATGTAGAATATGAATTTCATTGATTTTGTGAATGTAGGCAAACAAAAATAAACACAAGCACATACAACTTCTGTTGAGCCTGATTTTTAGGGTCCAACAGTCTTTAAAAAAAGACTGACTTCAGGTTCCAACAGTTTTAGAATCTAGAACCTGATTTTAGGGTCCAACCATGTTAGCATCAGACTTCAGGGATCAACAGGTAATATGTCTTAAATTTAGGGTCCAATATTAGATCAATTTACTTTAGGGTCCAACTATTCAAGAGCCTGACATTAAGGTCCAACCTATTAAAAACCTGGCATGGTATCAAACAACTTGACTTCCTTTGCCTTCAGGAACAGTGTGTTGGATGTATCACAAGCTTTACTAAAGACCATATTATTTCTTTGTTTTCTTTTCTTCAAGAATCCTTACTCAATTATACTTTTTGTGTTTAATTTCTGGTATAGCAATAATGAGGGTTGCACAGGGTGGTACCGTGCACGTACATACAAGAAATAAAATGTCACAACACGAGGAACAAAAATTAGAAATTGACTTGCACGATTCCCTTTTTCGGTATGCCCGAAACACGGCAAATAACGATCCTCCAACACGGCAACACGTGAAATATAAAAACGGCAAACACGCTGCACGAAAATAATCCTGTGCCACCCTCAATAATGGTTTCCTACTTCCATCTGATCCAAATGGACTACTAGACAGCTTTATCTTGTCTGCCGAAAAGAGCGGAATTGTGGTAATATAAAAACCATTGCATTATATCGCTGGAAAATTGATAAAAATCATAGTTGAAAGTAATAATGGATCGTTTCTATATAAGATTTTAGAATGATTTGTTTTTTATTTTCAGGGAGCAGCCCATCTTTACAACGAAAGCCCATGTGTTCCAAATAGACCCCGATACAAAGAAAAACTGGATCCCTGCCAGTAAGAGTGCAGTCAGTGTGTCATATTACTATGATTCCACAAGAAATACGTACAGAATCATCAGTGTTGATGGATCTAAGGTATTCTACACATTACACAAAATTCACGGCTCTAATATTGTAAGGTTAGAGAGTTTATACCCCAGCATTAAAAGAGTTTTCTATTGATACAGTTCCTGGAACCTTTCTTCAAATTTAAGCATGGTTCCACCTTGATAGCTCAAACTATTGCCAGCAGTCCATTGAGGGTTCAAGCCGTATATACTACACTAGAATTTTACTGTTATGTTTGATAGGTAAAAAAAGTCCTTTTATAAACAATTTTTTGGAATGACTGTATATTCTTTCATTTTAAATATAAATGTAGATCATGTTCTCCAACAAAAAATGAAAAAATAATTGAGCATCCCTGAATTTACATTATGAACTATGGAACATTTTACAATGCCCTGCTCTTCCCTGTGTCTAAATGGCATTTTACTCCATATCCTTTCTCGATATATTTCCATTGTTTTACAGTTACTCTTCAAATGAAAACAAGATGTGTTTGTGAAACACTACATATGCCCCCAGATTCTGCTGTAAAATATATAAAATAACCAATTTTACCCCTTTTTGACCTCTGTGACCTTGACCTTTGACCTAATTTTTGTGCATATTTATGTTCCTCATGACTACACCTATGCACTCGCCAAGTATTAAAAGTCTACCTTACCTAGTTCAAAAGTTATAGCCAAGGTTAAAAGTTTTGGACGCACAGACAAAGACAAACAAACATACAGACAAACAGACAGGACAAAAACAATATGCCCCCGATCCTCAATCTGGGGGCATAAAAATATTTATATTTTTTCTCTGATATTTATTCAGGGATGCTAATTTTTTGTTGGAGATAGAACATGATCTGCATTTATACAATTAAACAGCAAGTTATTATTTTTAGTGTTTTTATCATACAGAAGCAATTACATTACCAATCCCTTGTGTGTTTAGTTAATTAAATGGAAGATTACAAAGCTAGGAAGCACAGCTGATGAAGCAGAACATTATTATTGTCTATTCCATGGTTTGCCAATGTACAATTTTTGTCTCTTAGGAAATGAAGCATTTATAGACTTATGATGGAATGCTATATATCATAGACACAAACAAACCTGTTACATGTATTTTCTTTTTTTTTCTCAAACATTTGTCTTCTACAGTAGCTGTTATTTCTTCTCTACAGCTAGAATAAGGCTAGCCATTTAAGTTCACATGAACATTTCCTCAGCAGCAGGTTAGGGCATATCTTTACATAGTTTTACTCTTTTCTGACATTTAGTCCTGCCATTTTTCTGTCATTCCCAACAGTTTTCAATACTTTCCTTAACACTACTTGAGATATTGATATGAAATTTGGTATATATACAACCTTTGAAATGATTCAATGAGGTTTGGATCACAAGTTGATTTTTTGTAGGCGTAAGAGCCTTTTGGACCAAATAATTTGAGAATTGAAATTTGAAGCTTATGGCATTCATGTTATTCTGGCACATCTAGTTTATAATGTTCTAATATTGGAATCATTCCAGACTTAGAATTTCTTTAACAAATTTGTTTTGCTGTTATTTTGATATGCACTTGCTGAATTATTTTTTCTGATGTGGCCTGAAGCTTCAAATTACGCTATACAATGTTGGCCGAAATATGTTTTGTTTTCATTCTTGCACTGACCAAAATATGTTTTGTATTCATTCCTGCCCATCAATTTAATCAATTTGTGTCTCCTAAAATATTGCACTGAATGAGGGATACTCCAAAGTAATAAATTTACCTTATTAACATTATCTTATGTTATCTGGCTGTAATCTTCAAGTTCTGTAATAAATATATACATTACAACTCTCAAAATACATGTATGTATTGAATATAATATTCATTTAATTACTGCACTTAATTAGAGCAGATATATATATCTTATATCTAGAATTTTGATGTCTATATCAAAGAAATTACATCTTCTGTCTGCAGGGAACATCCCTTCTTGATAAAACCACTGTGTCATTAATGACTGTTGGCAAACTGCTATTGCCAGAAAATTTATGAATGAATCCTGAAAAACCATTACTACTTCAAGTTTCTTGTTGAAATAATAGTTTGAATATACTTTTGAGACAAAAGATGGTTACAGAAGTCCCATTTCTACAGACTTACAGTCGATCTGCTGTGACCATGGTCATTGTTCAAAACCTATTCTTCAATGACTAAATTCTTAGCTGATCCACTGTAATATGATATAAAAGACAACCCTATCTATAAAGACAAAATAGAAAAATTCAAATGTATCATGCAATATACTTTTCTATTAGATAGTCAGACAAAAGTCTATCTCGAATTTAAGTATGACTAAAATTTATCTCCAATTTAAGTCTGACTAAATTAATTTATCTCCAATTAAAGTCTGACTAAAATCTATCTCCAATCTTTAAGTCTGACTAAAATCTTTCTCCATTTTAAGTCTGGCTGAAATCTTATCTCAAATTTAGGTTTTAAGTCTGACTAAAATCTATCTCCAATTTAAGTCTGACTAAAATCTATCTCCAATTTATCTTCAAACAGCCAGGAGAGACTGCTCTATTTTTAAGGTGATGCAATTTTAATAGATACATTTCAGACCAAAATATATATCCCAATAAACCTTCAAACAGCTAGAAGAGACTGCAAAGACTGCTCTATTCTAATGTTTGAATTGACTTTTTAATCAGTTTATAGATACATTAACTGTGTTTATTTAATGATATCAGTAAATATCAATACATGTAGACATGATGTAGATTTCTCTGTACTGGTAAAAACACTGCATAGGATATCAAAGATTAAAAATTTCAGTACTGTCAAAGCAAATTCTTGGTAATAACAAAGCAAAAATTAAATGCAAAACCTATCTATTACTTGTTTGTGTTTATTTGACTCTTGCCCTGTCACTGTGCTAACATAATGTTATGAATAGAAATTATGAACAGAAGGTATCAGCACTATGTTTCCAGATATTTATCATTTTCAGCAAGTCATGGCATATTTCCAGGGTATAACTGGAGTATATAAATAAGCATATTATTTTAGTTGTAATGTAACGGTAGAATTTTACAATATTTTATTTGGCAGGCAATCATTAACAGTACAATCACCCCTGGGATGGCCTTTACAAAGACATCACAGAAATTTGGACAGTGGTCAGATCCCAGGGCTAACACTGTGTATGGACTGGGCTTTACATCTGAGGCAGACTTAGCAAAGGTAAACTAGAAGTCATCCATCAAATCTTTACTGATCATTATCATTCTACAAGGTCCATGACAGTCACTTGTAAAGCAAGCACTTTGCTAACTTTGCCTATAGACTGTTTATTATGAGTCCTAACATATAATGAAGCTTTGGATTGCCGTCACAGATATTGAAAGTGAATACATTGGCAAACCAATACCGAAGCAAATACGAGGAAAGGGGGGATTCTAAAATCATAAATCCAAAATCATGGCAATTCAGATTCAGCAAGAATTGAGACAGTATGACAAAGACAAAACAAATAAAACAAAGCATCTGCATGTATAACAAGAACGCCACACAACTAAAGCACTAGTAGTGTGGACAAAAACTGAGGTATCATCAGGTGCTCCGGAAGGGTAAGCATGATCTGCTCCAATTAAGGGACAACAGTCAAACTAAGGGACCATAGACTCTCTTGGGACGGTCTTGAAAAGGACGGTTTTGACAGTTGTCATATTCAGGGCTTGATGGCTGTCTAAATCAGAAACACCAAACTTTCACTTGATCTGTAACTCATTAAGGTAGATTCACATACAAAATATTAGATCAATATCTGCAACAGTTTATAAAAAAATTGCGGAAAACTGATATTTTACTAAAATTTTCTAAGTCAAAGACCCATAACTCTGACAAAAATCACTGGACCGGAACCAAACTTCCACTTGATCTGTTACTCATCAAGGTAGACTCACATAAAAAATATCAGACCAATACTTGTCAAGGTTTAGAAAAAAAGTGCGGAAAACTGATATTTTACTAAAATTTTATAAGTCCAAGGCCCATAACTCCTGCAAAAAACATTGGACCGGAACTAAACTTAAACTTGATCTGTAACTCATCAAGGTAGACTCACTTACAAAATATCAGACCAATACCTGCAACGTTTTAGAAAAAAAAGTGTGGAAAACTGATATTTTACTAAAATTTAAGTCCAAGGCCCATAACGCCAGCAAAAATCATTCGACCGGAACCAAACTTAAACCTGATCTGTAACTCATCAAGGTAGACTCACATACAAAATATAAGACCAATACCTGCAACGGTTAAGAAAAAAAGTGCGGAAAACTGATGCGGGACTGACAGACGGACGGACAGAGTGCAAACCTAAAGTCCCCTTCTACTATCGCCTCATTTTTGGTCATGCATGGCATAGAAGCATTTTGTCAGGTGAGCGATACTAGCTCAGTCTCTGAGCCTCTAGTTGTTGATTTTGACATTTTTGTGGCATTACAAGCAACATGCAAATACTAGAGAAAGACAGGAATGATTTGGATATGAAAATTTCACATATGAAACTCTCATATTTGGCAGGAATGTCAGGGAAGTCACCAGTACTGAAATTGCAGTAAATTTTTTCTGCTATTCTGTCAAAATATGTCTCTTTTGTTTTGATAAAGTCAACAGAGGTATTTACCCTTTTATAATAAAACAACTAAATAGATAGAAATCAAAATTTTTGGAAGATACATAATCAAACTCTGTTTATAAGCCATAAGAGTAGAAAACCAAAAGACCTAAAAATTGCAAAATTCCACCCAAATCCCAAGACAAAATTTTGTCTATGGATTGACTTTGTAGTTTAAAGCTGTTTGTACTGTGTATGTATCTGATAATAACTCAAGTATAGAAGTGACACTTTGTTACTAAACTAAAACACCTGTTGATAGAATTCTGACTTCTCTACAGTAAAGAGAGAACATTATATAATTAACAATCTGAAGATGTTTCTTTATTATTTTCCTGTTTTTCTAATTATTATATACATTGTAGAAACTTTTGTTCAATATGATATGTTTCGTTTCATTTTTTTGCATGCCAAATCTTGGTAAAATACAACCAGACAAATTATTTGATACAAATATAAGATTTTATAGCATTTTGGTATTTTATATATACAGTGAAACCTGTCTAAACCAAACCCTGACTAAACTGAAACCCTGTCTAAACCAAACACTATGTGAAGACCCTTTATATCAATTTCCATATATTTTGAACCTTTATAAACCGAAAACCTGTCTGTAATGAACAAAATCATCAGTCCCAGATGGGTTCGGTTTAGACAGGTTTCACTGTATAAGACAAATTATTTCCTGGTATAAATTGAATTTACACCTGTCAGAATTTATTCTTAGAACTATTTTTGCATTTGTGTTTGGTATTAGATTGATTGATTGAATATTGTTTAACATCTACTGAGCAATATTTCAGCTATATCAAGACGAGAACAAGTTTGTTATTAATAAATAATCACTTTGGGGTATGGAAAGGGTCATGGGACGAGAAATTTTGACTGCCACTGGAAAAGTAGGGTGAAATCGAAATGGGCGGGGAATTTAGCCTCGTAGCCGATCACCTTCGGACCACTCAAAAAAGAGCTTGCTACAAGGGTTCTTTTACGTGCTGGAAGCGTGGCATTTCTTCCAACACGTGGACCTGAGTTTACATCCCATCCGAAAGATGGGTTGTGTATTTATTTATCCCGCACAACCACGGAATGGGTCCTATTTCTATATCCTAGGGTTCGCTCGGGGTCAGCCTTGTTTAGGAGGGGTCATACCCTGCAAGCTGGAGATACTGGGTCCTATTTCTATATCCCGGGGTTCCCTCGGGGTCGATATTAGATTGAAGATTGAGAAAGAATACATGCAGATGCTTTATAGATAATGATACAGACGGGTGGATGCCCTATAGTGATCTGTCTGTTTATGTGTCCAGCTTCAATATGGCTATGATTTTTATGCCCTCTCCACAGAATGTTTTACCTTTTGTCCCTCTGTCCATTTGTCTGTCTGTTTGCCAGTATGTACTATTAGGGTCTGTAAGTCTCATCCAATTTTGTAACTTCCGGGATCAAAAACTGTATCCGGAAATTTCATTTTAAACAAAGATATATGACGTTTCAAACAAAAATTTGAACGTCATAATCCTCAGACGTCATGTTTTGGCGGGAATCGTTTTTGAATTGCCTGTTTATCGTGAATTCTCGTGAGTCACATGACGAGACTTACAGACCCTATAATAACAAATATGTCTAGTAGGGGCATCATAAGTGACTGGCAGACACAAATATCTTGCACTGGAACATGTCAACCTCTAGTTTGTCTTTTTAGAAAGATTAATGTACATGTATATGTCATGTGAAAAGATCACTTAAAAGTTGATGTAAAATGGTGCTTGATCTGGAACATTGATCTCAAGTTCACATTAGTTCACATTATTGCTTTCTCAAAGACAAACTTGTGTCTGTGTTATATAGTTTTGTCTTTTATTTGATATTGCCATTTTGCATTTGTATTGTATCACTTTAAAGTGATTTAAATGAATTCACAACGTCTCCACAAATACATGGTAAAAACAAGCAATGGACCAATGCTTTTATTGTTGTTCTTCATCTTTAACTTGATGTCACCATGAGGCCTTCAACAATGACCTTTGTTCATACCTTCATAGTAAGTAAGTTCGAGACGCCCCCTAGCACGGGTTTGAAACATGACCTTGAGCTTTTAACTCATGGTCAGATTGCTATTCATCAGTATCACAGGGATGGATAACATATCTTCACCGAAATAAACCCTAATTTTTCATTGGTTCATGAACTTATAAAAGCTATATAAGGTGTTTGATAAAAAAAGATATGTTACATATGTCTTGAACTTACTACTGTATGAGGTGTGAGCAAAGCTCTTTGTTGAAGGCCTCATGATGACTTCAAGATGAAGAACAACAATAAAAGCGTTGTTACTTTGCTTGCTTTTTAGCATGTATTTGTAGAGACTTTGTCTCATGTGCATTTACTCCATTTCCTTTCATTCACCATATAGTTTGAAAAGGAGTTATATATCTAAATTACTAAATAAAATATTTGATTTTATTTAGTAGATATCTTAATGTCATATGAGATATATTATGCAAGATATCTTGTATATAGAATGCAGAAAAAATATGAAAACGGCTTGGCATACTGTCATATCAATGTTACACTCCACTGTTTTATAATAAATGGATGATATTTACATATTCTGACTGTTTCATTATGCCTGATATTCTATACTGATAATTAATTATGATAGTTATTATACTATAGAATTTGTAGAAAACAGTGACTGACATTTCACTCCAGTAAATATCCTGTATAATAGTAGATATGTAAATAGTATTGTATCAGATTGATAAATTTTATTGTTTATTATTGTCTAGCAAAGTGACTAATTTTAGTTATCTTCTAAACAATTTTTGAAAAAGACTAAGAAAGCAGGATACAGTCCACTGCTTTAGTCCCTATCATTTTCTGACAGCAATAACTAAACCATTGCACAAAAGAAATTCATATGTAAATGGATGTTTCCTGTGTAAGACAGCCCATAGAAGACAGGTTCGTGTGAAGCTGTCCTTTACACTAATGGCAAGTTTAACTTTCTTTCTGCTTAATCGTTGTATTTTACAGAAGAAAAATATTCTTATATTTGACCAAAATTAAAGTTCATGATATCTTCCACTTGTGTTAGAAATTTTCGTTTCACTCTAGTAAAGACTGAGTTTCTTATACTTGTGTAATATGTTCCTTATATTTAATATAACCTTTTATTCTTGTATGAATTTATCATTAACAATGGTTGGTTAAGCAGCATGTGACAGATCTACAATAACATTCTGTAAATGGATTGTATCATTCTTTTCACACCAAGTGCATGTTGTATCAGCCCTGGGGCTTTTATGTAAAACCTGCACAAAGTCATTACATGTATGATGTAAATGCATTTCACATTAACCATGTTAACAATTTGATCGTGTTGTGAATAGAAATATTTAACGGTGTTTAACATGGTTTTTTTGTTGTTTTTTTTGTAGTTCATTGAAAAGTTTAAAGAAATAAAAGATTTAACGAGACAACAGGTAGCTCAACAACAAGTACAACAGACACAACAACAACAACAACATAGTCCTCAGTTAAACGGGAATGTTGTTGATGAGAATCATTCTGCTAGCCAGACCCCACCTCCTGCTTCTCCTGGTGCACGTCAAGTCCTGCATCATCGCAGCTCTAGTCTTTCTGCTGTTCAGGTTTGTTGCTGCTTGCATGTTCTCTATATATGTTGTGATTTTCACAAAGAAAAACACATGTTTGCTCAGGATGGGGACACAACACAGTATTAAGCCCTTCTTGTCAATATTTCATAGGCATTTACAGATGCATATTAAGCAAAAAAATGTCTGCCATTTTTCTTGCATCATGATGATTTTGATTTTTGACTACTAAAAGCATAAAAAAAGGGGGGAAGATCACCCCATTTTAGCTCATCTGGCTATGCGAGGGTGAGATTTTGCCGTCCATCTGTTCATCTGTCGCCAACTTTTCATTCAAAGATCTTCTCCTCTGAAATCAGTGGGCCAATTGGAACCAAACTTGGTCACAATAGTCCATGGATGGTCCCCTTTGAAAATTGTATCAGGTCCGTGCCTCATCCAAGATGGCCACCAGCGAGGAACATAGTTTAACACTGGACCCCATGGAAAAGATATTCAAAGATCTTCGTCTCAGAAACTATAAGTCCAATTATAACCAAACTTAAGCACAATAGTCCTTAGATGGTCCCTTCCAAAAAGGTATCTGGCAGGTCCGTACCTCATCCAAGATGGCTGTCAGCGGGGAACATTGTTTTAACATTTGACCCTATGGAAAAGACATTCAAAGATCTTCTCAGAAACTACCAGTCCAATTATAACCAAACTTAGGCACAATGGTCATTAAATTGACACTTCCAAAAATGATATTCCAGCAGGTCCATACCTCATCCAAGATTGCCACCAGCGGGGAACATAGATTTAACATTGGACCCTATGGGAAAGACATTAAAATATCTTCTGCTATGAAACCACTCAGCCAATTGGAACCAAACTTGATCACAATAGTCCTTAGGTGGTCTCCTTCAAAAATTGTATCTGTCAGGTCAGTACCTCATCTAAGATGGCCACCAGTGGTGAACATAGTTTTAACATTGGACCCTATGGAAAAGATCTTTAAAGATCTTCATCTCAGAAACTACCATTCCAATTATAACCAAACCTAAGCACAATAGTCCTAAGATGGTCCCTTCCGAAAAAGGTATCTGCCAGGTCCTTACTTCATCCAAGATGGCGACAAGTGGGGAACATAGTTTTAA